>MU189798.1:0-48794 GCA_016904865.1 Pissodes strobi | reverse complement strand
ATAGAGGAAAATTCTTGGGAAATGTGGTTCCTTTTAATTAAGTCATGAAAACTGCATTTTCGGCAAGTTACATGTATTTAATTAAATTAAAAATAGGGGCTACCAGGACGTTTCAGTTGCCATCGCAATCTTTGTCAGTTCGCAGGGAAGGACAAATATTTAAATGCCAAAAGTAACTTGTTAACATCATTATGTTTCGGTTTTGGCTGGAGCAGTTATCGGACAAGTATCAGACAGACGGAGTTGTATTTCTCTTTTCGCATGGCCCTCCGCTCTCTACCGCTCGCTGCGGGGGCTCAAGAAAAGGAAACTAATCAGGTGCTAACCAGGTGCTAACCAAACCTAACCCAAGACATACCCAAAATCAAGAAAAAAACTGTTTGCTAACCAAAACTAACCCAAGACATAGCTCCGTCTCTCTGTTCCCTAGACTCTTTTGTTATCGGGCCATATTATTAAATGCTCTAGTTCACTTCTAGAAATGTTATTTGTAGCCCATTTTAATAGCACCAAAGCTACTTCCTTTCTACCTCTTCCAGCTTTTGACTCATCCCAAGTTATATAGTATGATTTATTTTCTGTAGCATCATATATTGTCAAATTAAGTGTCTACAATTTTAACAAGTAGAAACTGATAATTTGACAGATACGGAGTAGGTAAGCATTTTTTCAAGTCAAACATAATTACTTTAGTTTTGTCGAGGCTTCTGCTCATAATTTTGTCATTCCTTTTTTCTTGGTAGCGTCTCTCGGCTTCGTCAAGGTGATCACGGCACGCCTGCTGAACTTCTTCCTCGTTTTCTTGGTCCAAAGAATTGTTCCCAGTTTCAAAATGAAACTATCACAAGCATCACACGTGTCATTAGAAGGTCTCTTAAAACATAAATTAAACTCCCTATCAAAAACTCACTCTTTTCTCGAGTGTAGTGGCTTTGATATACCGGAATCGAAGTTATATGAGCTTTAACTTCTTTCCTGAAGTTTGTTAAGAATCATATGCCTACCCCGCGTATCCTGATGAACAAAATCGCCTGTTTTTCCTTTTTTTCAGAGCCGTCTTTACCACAGAGTCTGAACCCCCTAATGTATTCAGAAAAAATACTTTGCAAACTTCAACTCTCGTCCCATTATCATCAAAGTTATATAAAATTGTTTGTTTTTTTCCAGACCTGCTAATATCTTTGCGTCTTTCTCGCCTAATGGGTTCACTCCTGTCATGGGTCAATATGAACTGTCTTTTCAGATCCCAATTTTTCAACTCATCCCAGTAATTGCTAAATATTTCTATTCGTTCATCTTCACTTATTTTTTTTATGAAATTTCCGGTCTTAGAAATATGTTCCTTCCCAGATAAAGTTTTCATACTTCTTTTGGTTGTGCCCAGTTGTCGATATTTATTACTTGTTTCCTTTTTTCTTTTGTTGTAGAGTTCTTTGAAGCTTCTTTAAAAATTTCAGCCCTATCTTGTTCTTCTTCAGCATTCGATTCATGTCCACTTAACGCGTACTCAGAATCTGCGTCGCGGTCATCAAACGGTTCATATTCCATTTCATTTTGATCGTCTTTAACTCCTGCAATATAATATTATTTTGCTTTGATTAAGTTGAAATAGCAATAAAAATTATTTATTATTTTTAATTCGACTACTTACCTTTTTCTACTTCTGTATATGTTGAGCTAGTCTGACAATTAGAGGAACAACCGCTTTTTTGATCTAGTATGTAAGTGGCAAATTTTCCTCAGGGTCAGATTCGGATTCAGGGTTTTTTAAGAATGCAGACTATTCTGCTGCATTGTCTAAAGCAAATATGTTACACTCTTCTGCACAGTTCAATGGAAAAAACTTGGCAACAGTGGTAATAAATTATACAATTTTTGAAATTGTTTAATTTTCGGTAAAGCGACTTCTCTGTCTTATTAATTTTGAAAATCTTTACCCACTTACCAATTTTCACATTGCCAAGAATAATTATTTTTGGTGTATTTTTCATGACAGAGATAGGGCTTAGGACGAAACTATTTGATGTATCTTCTGAAAATAACAATTAGGTAAGCTAAAGTAAACCATCTTTTGACCACAGATTTTGAACAAAAATTATACTTAAACATTTACCTTCACTGACTTCATGAAAAATCAGCTTACCATATCTTTGATCCTCCTTTTTAGTTTCGGCATTATTGATGTTATTTGAAACGCCTTTTTTGTTAAGTTCATAGTCAATATTTTCTGAAATAAATCATATTGGTAAAGGTCGTATCTCCAAAAAGTTTCTAAATAAATATTTTGCCATAATGGTTTTTAATTGATATAAAATTAAAACTGTTATAATAGTATGTAGTACTATGTATACTAAAGTTATTTAAACTTTATTTCACTTGCAGTTATTTTAATGCGTCTGTAATTTTTCATGCACTCTAACCTCAAAGTTTTGCTTATTTTTAAAGAACATGACTTATTTCTTAGTAAATCCAAAATTTTATACTCACCGTATCGGCTTTCACCGCCTTTTATTACTTGCAATACCATTTTCACAATTTTTGGTCCTGTTATCAGGATTTAGCCCGCCTAATCCCGCCCCTGGCAACTCCTGTCAGACAGTCACGACAGATGGCTAGAGCGCACCTTTTCTTCGTACAACTGGAAACACCTAGAACATCGCTATACAAGAACTCCTTTGTCTGGCTCACTGCATCACTGTGGAACGCACTCCCAGAACATCTGTTTCCCACTAATTACAACCTACAACTATTCAAGAACCTCGTGTCAATCAACATCTTCGCTCACACACCGCTCATTGAGCGCCATAGGATCTCCCTTTAGTGTGTGTGCTACACCCATAAAAAAACGAAAATTCTAAAGAAGAAAGAATTTGGGATAATTAATCTAGATTCAAATGAAGGATTCGGAACACAATGGGTAGCTTAACAGAAGACTGCTAAAAAGATGTTTACTTTGATTCTTTTAGTGATTTAAATCCTCCAAAAGAAGTTGTTAATTATTTTAAACAATGTAAATTATTTTTAATGATGATCAGTATTGAACTTGTAACAAAAATAATTGTGAACATCTTGTTTTATCGTTTCATTACAATACATCATTATAAAAACAGGTATTTGTATGATGATCCCTCTAGTCATGTTGCAGACGTTTATGTTGAAGGATCGTTCTAGCTGCCTTAGTGTTGGCATTAACCCACCAATCGAATTGAATCGTACAGTACAGCTTTGGGGAACATTTTTTCGTAAGGAAAGTGGCCAGAAGAAATTGCTGGACATTATTTTCAAGTTTGTAGGATGACCGTAACTGTGACGTCAAAACATAAAAATGTAATTTTTTCAAAAAATACCAAGTAAGTATACTTGATAAGTACTACTGTTTTAATCTTCAATGTTTTCTGAACAAAAAAGCTTCAGGTCTAATTTTTGTCGGTTTTGAAATAAAGTGGTGGGGGAAGGTTAAACTTTAATTTGGAAAAATGCTCATAACTCCAGTTTGGCTTCACCGAGTTTAGTGAACTTAGACTCTTTTAAGAGGGCTTTTAAGCCTTATTTTTAGCTGTATCAACTATGGCAGCAAACATATTACCAACGCCGCTAGATGGCGCTAAGTTATAGAATGACATTTTACGAAAATTTCGTTACATAGTTAGATAGAGAATAAAAAGCTTAAAAATTTGACGCGAACAGGAATTGGATATCACTTCTCAAATCGAACATTTTAGAACAAATATAAATAAAACGTAGAAACGTAACGCATTTAATGATAGGTACAGCATTTTCTAATACGTCGATTTTTTAAGGTATAAATCAAATTTATAAAAATATGGAAAACCTAATGCCCAACTGCATGATTTTTACCCATTTTATAGTATATTAAGTATGTATTAAGTTCAGTAAGTGTTCTTTACTGGTTGAGGATGTGTCCGAAACCAATAAGATCTTACTGACAGTGATGCTTATACTAATTTTTACAGGCTCAAATAGTTCGAATAATTAATAAATTCGTCGGTAAATTCATAAAAATAAAAAAAAATTAATATAAGATTACATAATTATTTATCAAAACAGTCCATTTTAGCGTGTAGATTTGCCTATCAAGTAAGCTTTTGGAAACAAAAAAATTTGGAAATCAACAATTTTCACGTGAGAATATTATTTTGACGTATTCGCAGTGTTAGTGTATTGTATTTTTTAATTGTTGCTTCACGAATCTGTTGATATTATTGTCATTTCCTTCGAGTGCCTGCAAAATGCGACTATAGCTGCAAGACAATACGTGCTGAGATATCCTTAAAGACGTTGGAACGGCAGCAGAATGTTTACTTCTTCCTTAGCAAATCGCTCTCGTACCACGGGAAATATCCTTCGCCCCTTACACCGCAGACGGCGGCATTCCTCAAGAACTGAGGAAAATGTCATCAACGTTTTAGCGTATGTAGAGTTCAATCCTCTTCTAAGCGTTAGAGTAATTTCGAGAGATGTAGGTGTTAGTCAGACTACAGTGTTTCGAATATTGAGACAACACAGGTAGAATTATTAGATTATTATTAGATCCTAATAGGGCTATGTAACCTTTGATTTAGGTTATATTCATATCCTATTGTGATGCACCAAGCTTTGACCGTCGCAGACTACGACAGAAGGTTAGACTACTGTCATTGGTTGATAAATATGATAGCTGAAGACAGAAACCTCTTATCCCGAATTATGTGAACGGACGAAGCGACATTTCATAGTGACGATGGAATAAATACGCACAATATGCTTTATTGGGCAGCAAGTAATCCCCGCTGGATGCAGGAGGTGCAGCACCAAGGAAGATGGAGCGTGAATGTTTGGTGCGGCGTTTTAGGCACTAAAATCATAGGTTTTTTTTAATGAGCTTTTACAAAATGTGCCGTTGGAAACCAGAAGAACAATGTTTTTCCAACATGATGGCTGTCCAGCCTATTTGTTGATCGGGCTTTTCCTGATAGGTGGATTGGAAAAGGCAGCCTATTTCCGTGGGCTCCGAGGTACCTATACTTAATCTGAAATAACTTTTTCCATGCGTCATAATAAGAACACCAGTAAATTTCATAAGAATATGCATGGTGTCATTGTTGACAAATGGGCAAAGATATTTCAGATCAAGGATTTGTTTATTAGGGTAGGCCGATAAAAGCGAAAAATTTTTTTTTTGTTTTTTTTAGAGGGGTAGTGAAAAAAAGTTGTCTTAGATGTACCGTATAACGTTCATAAAAAAATTGATTTTTCAATCAATATTTAGTCGCGCCTCAGGGGGGTTAAAAAATATTTAAAATGATTTTTTTACTATTTTTTTTTTAGTCGAGGTAGTTTGAAACTATTTATTAAAGATCTTTTTCAGGCGTAAATAAAATATGAGCTTTAAATTTCAAGTTTTAGCCCCGGCCCATCGTCCGAAAGTTACGAATGTGCAACTCTTCAATATTCAAATTATGTAAATTATGTTCAATAAATACTTCTGGTTGTTAGAACATGTGTTTGGTATAAAATATGTATTTTACTACTTATTATTGAACAATAAACCATCCCAGAACTCACCACGAGGAGGTGGTCGCACCTCGAGTTCCACCCACCCTCCCTCCCTTTATTTTCTCACTTCATTTTATTTTGATTTTGCTTTGTAGTACCGACCTTTATTTTCGAACCTAAGTAATTCTGCTCTTGCTTTTAGTTTTGCCCTTATGTACTCATCACGAGCTTTTGTCCACATATTGTTGCGGAAGCATCCGTTATTATTTTCACAGTTCTCTCCACTGCCTGTGTATGACAAGGAAAACTTCCAAAGGTTATTGTCGCTTTATCCCGTATTGTGCTAAGAAGCTTTTCATCAGGAATATGTATTGTCAGTGGAGGTTCAGTAACACCCTCAGACCAGTCAATCAATTCGATGTATTCCTGAGCTGCAAAATTTAGTTTTCGAACTCTAAAAACTCTGATGTTATCCTTTTTTGCATTTTGTCTTGCTTTTAAAATTCTTCTGGCAGCAAGTTCTCTGATCGGCGGTCGTTTATCTGACAACATAGCTATTAAGATATTTTCTACATGTGCAAAATATGCATCGCCTGATATAACTTTGTCAATAACTTTCCGAATGTTATCTGAAAAATGTCTAGTAGCCTGTATTGTATCCCATAAATGTCGTGCCCCATCTTGTAAATATGGATTTGCTTTTATTTTAAACCATAATGGTGCATATACCTTCATTATATACTCTACTAGTACAAGTAGTGTTTCAGATGGCTCCTTTGTAGAAATATAAAGCCGCAGGATTCGATTTGCGGTAGTTAACCATCTGGCGTGACATAGTTTGCCTGGGTTGCGGGAGGCAAGAATTTTTGAGTACTTACCACTTTTTATTGCTTGACAAATTTGATACAAGTATTGTTGATCTGTGCTTAGGTCCTTTTTTATCTAATTCTATAAGCTCAATTTCTACTGGTGAGAAGACTACAACAGGATGCTTTTCACAAGCGCCAAGCAGCGACCCTATCGGTCCCGAAAGAGCATTGGGTCCTTTTGTAACACCATCAAAACTTTGTAACAAATGCCTCAGAGGAAGTTAATTCGCATGCAAAAGACAAATGCTCCATTACAATGGTTTGTTCAGTTGAGTTTCAACTAATCGGATAACGCCTCCCTTCCAACCCGTATTTACGTTTGTTCCATCGCACCCAATCACAGTTAATTTGGATATATCGATGTTGTTTTCTTTTATAAAACACATTAACCCATTTACTATGTTGGTTGCTTTTACTGGTGGCACTAAAGATACATGACCGAGGTATTTGCTTTCGCTCCTAAATCCAAACTGATATTATTTTGGTTAAAAAATGCCACCAAACGATCCTTCAAACATTTTTCAAAAGTCTTAGAAAATGTATTGATAATACTAATGGGGCGATAGTTACCTATTTCAGTCTTGTCCCCGGACTTGTGAATGGGTTTAACGATTGCCACTTTAAGAGATTTATAGGCACTTTAGTTGTGGGAAAAATTAAATTAATGATGAGAGCGAGTGGAGAAGCAATATACATGTGAAGGTGTTTAACTATTTTCGAGGTTATGCCGTCAGCCTTAAAAACATAGAGCAGGATGCTGTTGATGTTATGTGAAGGGGATTAGGAGGTGACTTTACTTCTTGATACATGTTGCAACCAATATTAACAAAAAACTCATTACAAAAATTAGCCAAATCCAAGCTGTTACTAAACCTAGTATTATTATGGATTATGTTAATATCCATGTCATGCCTAACAGTATCAGAGTCCGATGCATCCTTTATAACTTCATAAATTTTTTTGAGATTAGTACCACTCTTCAGAATTTTTGCCTTATAAAAGTCATGTTTACGTCTTTGAATCAAGTTGTGTAAATTGTTACGGTACTCTGTAAAAGCCATTTTATTCTCCAAAGTATTATGTTGTAGTAGTTTTTTTTTTAATTTTGTCCTTCTTTTTTATGCTAGTAATTATCTCGTTTGTAATCCAGGGTTTAATCTCTTTGAATTTTTTGTTAAAATATGTTTTTTGAGATTTAGCTTGAATAGGGCATCAGAGATTATATTATTTAAGCTTTCTATTGCAGTTTCCGGGTCTTGTGTATTATGGACGCTATCAAAATTTTGATTTTCCATCAGGTTCTTTAATAATGTATAATCTGTTTTAGTGACAGTATAGGGAACATTTGTCTCATCTATATTTGACTGTATTTTGTCATCACTTTATATATTAAACATGGTTGGATAGTGGTCTGTAATGGCAGAATGAATAATGTAGGATGAATATCGGAGGTTGGACCTCACATTTTTTCTCAAAAGTATATGATCTTAGTCCGTGGATGAATCCCTTGTAATACTTGTAGGAGAGTTAATGGTGGAAACAAAGCCAAAATGGTTTAATATTGCATTATAAGTCGTAACTTCGTTATTGTTTACATCAAGCAAGTTCAGATTGATATCCCCCAACAAGACGTCGAACTGACTGTCAGATGGATTCGAGAAATAGGCTTCAATGTCAGAAAGGAAAAGAGGAGTACTTGTAGAAGCTATAGATGCAGGATATTCTAACAGAGGCACCACTGACATTTAACTCCATGGTTGTAAGGGTAACTCTGGAAAAGTTGAGTTTCGTGTGTGCTACCGTATGCCTTAAATTGGATCTCACGTAGACCACCGTGCCATCATTCTTATTAAAGTCCGCACCATTATAACACATAGTGTAACCATCAATGCAGAAGTTATCACCACCTTCAATATGCCAAGACTCTGTAAGAACAATAATATCACAATATTTCAGTTTATATCCCTCAAGAAAACTAATTAGTTCATTAAAGTTTTTCTTTATGCTACGAATATTAAGATGTAATGCGGTTAAAATTTTATTACCTAAATCAATTTTACTGCATAACATATCACAGTTCGTAATAGTTTCCTCCCTAATGTGATTAACCAAGATTTTCCATGAGTTCAACCTCTTCTTGTACATTATTAGCCATTGATAGTACCATAATCAATCTTACCCCTCAAAACAGACACCAGGTATTGATAGGAAGGGCAGCAAGGGTCACCAGCTCCATGGTCAGTCTTATAGTTTAGGTTATGTTTCTGATTAGACATCATACAGTTTTTGCACTGTTTATGAGTTTTATTGTCGCACTCACGAAAATTATGTTGTCCTGAACACTGCTCACAAGAAAATTGGTTTGGGCAAGTGATAGCTTTATGAAAAGTTTCTTGACACTTGAAATAACGGGTAACACCAATATCTTCGTAAATTGGATACCTCTCCCATCCGATACATACTTTCCCAATAGCCAAAAATCTCTGATACAGGGAAGGAGAACACTCCCCAAATACTGTGTACCGGTCCTTAATCTTTTTTACAAATATAATTTTGAGTTCATCATTCACGTTAACGAAGTGATTTTGCTCTCTAATACACTCTTCCAAATCATTCTTGGCTATCCTATCATCATAACCTGTTATCTTTATGCGAGGCTTCCTTAGTTTTGGTATTTCTATTTCGTAACCACTTAATTTTTTATCAGCTTCTTTCTTTAATGCATCTAGGTTCTGTTGGTTTTGACACTTTACAATTAAATGCCCCTTTGCAGTGCTACGAGTACCCCTAATAGCAATTTTTAAATCAGACGGTTTACTATTTTATTTCAAGTCAGCCTCTCTTTTTCCTATGTTTTGATTTCGCTTTGGCTTAATTATCAAACTAGAGAATAAATTACAATACAATAAAACAATAATACAATACAATTTTTTACAAGAATATCGACTGTAGAGTTTGGGCACTTAAAACCATTAATTGAGACACATGTGACTAAAATGAACACACAGTTTCGAGATGCAATTTCAGTCACTGAACGATTATCTATAACTAAGGTTTCTGGCGACTGGAGACTCCTATACCAGCCTGCAATACCTTTTTCGAGTATCCAAACAATCACTTTCGGGAATAGTTCTACAAGTTTGCGACGCACTATACGAAACTCTAAAAGATTATGGAAAGGAAAGTATATAATACAAAGTTTCAATTTAACATTTCACTATTTTTTTGCAATTGCTTAGCATTCGTAGTAAAAACTATGTACCTAGTTAGAAAGGAAATTACTGTGTTGAATTAGTCCAATTTAGAACATCATCCGTCGATATCAGTTTGAGGGGATTATTGTTGTGGTAATGGTGATAATACTGGCGGGAGACATTGGTTTGTAGGTTGAGGAGATGTGATCTGAGGGTGAAGAGATAGGACTGGAGGCTGAGGTGACGGTGATTGAGGCGGCGCTGGCGTTGTGTTTTTAGAAGTGTTGCAGTATGTTTGTCTATAATTCCATGAATTTTGCCTGAGCGATTTGTTGTGGTAATGTGCAGATTTGCTGTTCTTTAGCAAATCTTTAACACCGTACAACTGGATTAGGAAGCAACACTTTTCAATATCCATAGCGGTTGGTTGAAACATAAATACAGAATAACGTCGTTTTGCCACGCAAGCGAATTCCAACAACGACACAACAGTCACAATTGCGCACAAGGAACTAATTGAGGCATCTTTGCCGCGCCCCTAAAAACCGACAGAAATTGGTTCGCAGCGCGGCGTGTTCGAGCGCGACAATAATTGAGTTGGCTCGCGCAGCAACTCGGTATCCATTAGGCGTGGCTACCGCGCGTAATCGATACACACCTTTAGATGCTCAAGGATTCTGTACCGGATGTTCCACTAAGAATGGCTCTCGGCCGTACCTCAAAAAGCGTTAGCCGTATGACTTGCGCATTTTTATTTTTTTAGTAAAAGTGGCCACGAGAAATTGGAAATTATTTTCAAGTTACTAAAACGGCCGCTAGTGGGCGTAACTGCTATATCGAATGGGAAAAGATTAATTTTTCTAAGTTTTTTGAAAGTGAAGATATATTTTAAATATTGTCATCGCAATACCTGGATAATTTGCATTTGTTTTTTTTAACGCATTTTGTTCTATTTTGGAAAATAAAGTAGTAGGGGAAGGTTGAAATTTATTTTTTTTAAATGCTGATAACTCGGGTCTGGGTTAACGGAATTGTACATACTTGATCTCGTTTGAAAGAGCTTTCCTTACTCTATATTTCACTTTACAAACTATGGCAATATGCATTATATAGTCGATGGTAGAGGGCGTTGACTTACAGCCTAACAAACATTTCGCGATTTTTCAACAATGTTAAATGTAACAGTATATGCAATAGATCTGGGAAGTTTAATTCACTTTGCTAATTTCGATCTTTCGATCTCGATCAAAAGTGAATAGTACAAAAGTTTAGTTCATTTAGTTCACATTTTCTTATGCTACTTCTTACTTAGTGCTTATGCTAGTCTTTTTTAGCGAATTAGAACGAAAAAGCAATACAAGCACGTTGTGTTATTGTTGTGAATGAGACAAAAACATATTTTAACAACTAATCTTTAATTAAAAGAACACGTATTTAAAGGAAAAAGGTAAAAACGAGATTTTTGTAACCTATTTCTTGAGAGATATAAAATAGAACTAGAGATAGGTAACTCTAAAAATACTGATTAACATTAACATTGATACAACGTAACATAAATTCCACCGAAAAATAATAAAATGAAAGCTTAATAATAGCAGGTACTACTGAAATACCTATAAATATAATACGAATGTAATATGTAATGTAAAAAAGTTGGAAATATAAAATTATAAATTTGCCTTCAAAAATAAAATCTTACTGACTAGAACTTTTTAAGTATAAACGTTTTTGATTCAACACTAGACCAGCTATGGAAAAGGTTCGTTCACATGGAACGGATGTAGCTTGAATACACAATCGTTTTTTTCGCATATTCAAATAAGGTGGGGTATACGTGATATCGTGACATCCACCAGGACAAGGGATTCCCATCCCTCACTTAAATATCGTTCTAACTCAATAACTCAACTAACGCAATAATAACTGCAACACTAGAATTCTGGTCAGGTAAGTTGCCGACGTTTTCATCAAATTCGCACCATAATCTTGATTTTTTTGAAGACGGAGATGATTGCAGACATTGCTGCATTTCAGATGACTTATTTTCACATGCCTGAAGAGTTCGATTAGCCCTTAACCTTTTTCTCAAAGTCGCAACGGCAGCTGTATATATTTGCTTTCATCTTTAAATCCATATTTTTTAAACCTTGGTTCTAAAATTGTTGCCTCTGCGAGAAGATTATTATTTTCAATGGCATCAAACCGCTTATAGAATTGATTCTGCTACTACACTTTTTAATTCATTTGGAAAATTTGGTTTGGTTGATAAGTGTTTTAAATGGAAATATATTGCTTTAACAAAAATAAAAATTTTTGACGAGGTAACTGTTTTTTCTCCACTAATCTCATCAGTAATATCTTTGAATATGTCTAATACATCTACAAGCTGTTCGAACGTTGACCATTCTTGTCCAGTTAAAACATTTAGATTGGACTCCAATGCCAAAATTGAGATAATGGATTCTTTTATTTTACACGCACGACTAACCATATCTAGAGTGGAATTCCAGCGGATTCGCACGTCTTGTTTAAATTTTTGTTCTGGTAAACTCATCTGAATTTGCATTTTTCTTAATTTGGCAAGCGCCCCGCGCCGTAGAGCTAGTTGCGTTTGAAAAAAGCGACAATAGCTTTAAGTTTTTCAAAACTAGACGTTTATTTCTAAACTATTCTGAAGTAACAGGTTTATTGAATGAGCAAAACATCGTTGAGATTTCTATCCACCCTCTCCCACTCAGCTGTGTCACTAACGACACACACAATTTTTTCTTGGATCTTTCGCTCGTTAAATTTGTCAGCCAAAAGTCTGGAAATATTTTGTGCAGTGTGTTTTTCATCATATTCAAAACAATCCAGCAGATGATAGTTTAAAACCAACTGTAATTCTTCCAAGCTTACATATTGAGCGGTTAAGGCAGTGAAGTTTTCATTGTTTGAGGAGGTCCAGCTGTCAGTTGTTACACATACAGAATTAACGTGAACTAATTCTTCTTGAATAGAATCTCGTGATGACTGATACAATTGCTCTAGTAAATTATTACTTAAAGTTTTTCTTGACGGTACAGTGAAGTAAGGACAAAGCATTTCACGAAATGTTTGAAACTCTTTCTTCTCAACGACTCTAAATGCGGGATAGCCTTTAACTATCCAGCGTAGTAACTGTTTATCTACTTGTTTATTTCTTACTATAGATAATGGTCTTTTTACATATGCAAAATTACTAATATCAGATTGTATTTTTCCTTTTTTACCTTTGAAGCTAATAGAACTGCTAGTAGCCCCAATATTTACCCTCGTACCTGCGTTACTATCTACTTTCTCTATCTTCGATTTGCCATGCTTCGGTAAGCTGGGATGCCGAACTTGAACATGTTTATTGTAGAATGCTTTGTTTTCATGTGACGATTTAAATTTCCCAGTTGATGGATAAAACTTGTTTGCAGTATCGGCATTTAGCGGTAACTTTTTCGATTAAAACTTCAAAGTGACACCATATGTCACTTCTTTGGGGGGCCATTTTTTAACTGGCCACAGATACTCTGATAATACTCTTTATAAACAAAATAAATAAATATAACTTTTCACGAAGAATGTAATTACTAAAATAGCTTCTGCACCTACCGTACATTCAACGTAAGACTAACTAAATATCTATACATGCATTTTAACCGGTTTCAATAGGGATAACACATATAGTAAAACATTTCTGTAATGAAAAACAAATTAATTTATTATCCGCGGCGGCAACCCACAAAGGCCAAATTCTTCATATTTCAAAATGTAATCAAATACCCAACCATCAAACGCCAGCCGCCTCTTGCCAGTGCCAGTTCCCTGCCGCTTCCGTTGCCCAGTGCTTTAATCAATTCAATCGACAGCGACGCCGCGCCGGAATCAACAAGATGCAACACAATCCGCAAGCTATCCATGCCTTGCTTCACCAGGATTCAATCTGTCCGTCTCGCTCAGTCGTTCTTCCTGATAGCCGATGCTGATATGTATCTGCAAAATGACATACGTACATACGACGTTCTTTTCTTTGTTAATAGTTCGTATTTGCCGTTTAGGTTTACTTCATGCGGAATCAATCTTTTCATTCTTAGTGATCGAATCTTTTAGTTCACTTGTGAGATTCAATCTTTTGAACTAGTTTATTCATGACCTACACAGCACTAATATGCAATTTCTCCTGATTACAAAGACGAATAAGAACCTAAAAAGTCAACAAAGCCGCAACTTGATATATTTCTTCAAACCGGAGATATTGAAAGGAACAATAATAAATACGGAAAAATATTCCTTTGACCACTTTCTTTTCCAATAACGTCAGCCAACCTGAATTCAATGACGTCCTAAGTGCTTAAGTGTTCAAATTGTCGCCCATTATTCTCAATAAACAACTCCAATCTGTGCCTGGTTTGACAATACGGCAATTCCACCTCTGCCATAGGGATACGATGGCTTCTGTCCATTATTGTTTGAATAATGTCTTCTCTTGTTGTTGGTCTCGTGACGAAAAGAAGGTCTTTCAACTTTCCTCATAGGTAAAAATCTAGGCATATTAAATCAGGTGATCTAGAATAGAAAACACGGTATTCATTAATATCTTTACACTATAACGTATGAATATTAGTAATATCTCGCATGCCATGGAAATATAACTACTTCCCCTTCCTATGATCTGATGGATGACGAAGGTTATGGATCAAACTCATCCTGTCCGTCGCTTTATTGGAAGTATTCTGACAGCACGATCCTAAGAAGTAATGCAGAAATTAGGAAATTTTTGCTGAGACCCATTATTCAACCAAGAACGTTGGTGGACTTAGTGTCGCTCGAGGCCTGTTGCCCCTAGTGTGAGAATAACTAGAAAAGTATTATATCTTCCAGAAGAACAAGTGACTAATATTTTTCAATGCTATTGATTGGCTCTAGTTTTCCTCATTGAACCCTCATGAAGATGGAGTGACGACTATTTATGCATTGTCTGAAAACTTCATCCTTTCCACGCTGTTAGGCTAGCGAGTAATCAAGCTGTTGATTCGTGAAATTATTTTATGTTTATTATAAGTGATATTAGAGAGAGAGATTCAAGAGTTTGTAAATTATGGTTTAAGATTACTTAAGGAATTAACTTTTATGACATTTATGATAATATTTTAAACCTTGTAAAAATGATTAGTGTATTCCAAGTTAATTGCTTAGAAATACACAAACACCATTGTAATTTAAATGTAATTAACTTATCTTAATAAAGGTATACATACTAGTATTTCTTGTTTCGTTTCCTAGTTTAGTCTCGATTGTTGAACAAAAACATCTACCAGAAGAAGTAAATAAATGAAATATGCCGGATTATATACTACTGAGCAGAAACTATAAAATTCATCTATGTACGGGCTGCAAAGCAATTGAAAGCACCTGCTTTAAGCATTTATCGATGAATAAATATATTTTATTACTAGAAGAAGTTAAAGATGAGGTTCAGAATAACTTTAAGGAATAACTTAAGGATAATCTATAAATTATGGACCTGTTGAAGATTAAGTAAAAAATGTTTCACTATTATACGTGGATTGTTTCTATGTTTCCATCTGATCTATTGGGGCAGCTGATAACATTTAAATCATATAGTGAATATTCAGGATATATGCGTAATAGAGATTTATTTGGAAAATTCTTTTATTGTGTGCATCCAGAAGGAGGAGTTGATGCTGGAGAGTTGCTATATCATTTAGATAAACGAGATTTTGGATATCTATTTAAATATGTGAGCAATTTAGATAAATGTGTATTATATATTGAGGATGATCTAAATATCTAGTGTGGATCAAACGATTTTAGTACAATGGCTTTAAACAGGAAAATGTAATCGTATCTCATATCTCGTAATGTAAATAAATGTATAATTAGTAATATCATTTAATTTTATTTCTTAATATAGATTAACTTTTCACGATGGCAAGTTGATTGTAAAAATTATAATCCTGAAGAATTAAAATCACTACCAACATATTTTTTCTTAAAATACGTAGATAGTTATTCTCTTTTATGTATTTGAGGGAAACTTATTGCTGAATATAGATTTTTGTAAATTAAATTACCATGTTCACTATAATCGACCTGATTGGCAACTTGATGGCTCTTCGACATCACATGGTACTTGTCCTTTTTGTATAAAAAATCTACCAAAATATCAAGTCATTATATGTCCAGTTCGGGTTTCATAATATTCGCAGTAATTTGTTATCATACATTTTATGTATATTGCAGAAATGAAACTATAACTACTAGTCCTGATCCTGCGTATATTACAGAACTTTGATTTTCTTAATTTGTACACATAAGTCTAATAATTATTCTATCTGTAATATTTGGTATCAAAGTGCTTTTTAATTTAACAAATAATGTACTATAATTATATTTATGTATTTACCCGTACCCAAATCCCTTGAAATGATATAGCCGAAGTGGTCTAAATCATGACAGATGACGGCATGGCGAGAAATTTATGGCAGTACAAAATTCGGGCTGGGGGCCACACATTAACCGAAACCTTTTAAATAATCTAGCCGAAGTGGCCTAGATCTTGGCAGTTGACGTCATGACTCAGAATTTATGAAGTTAACAATTTTCGGTGTGGGGACCAATTGCTGGGTGTCACGCCCTTAAATATACTATAGCCCAAGTCGCCGATTATTGATAGATGTCATCAGGAGCATTTAAAGATTCTTTACACAAATAGTGCACTATGTAAAAATCGACCTCTCCTATTGGTCGGTCCATCTCGTATTACGATATGTCTGCGTGATGTAATCGATTTCTATAAAGAGCTCTAGTGGTGTAGAGGTTTAGATCGTTGGGTCTCACCTGGAAAACGCTGGTTCGAGCCCCGTTGCTTTTTTTTATTTTTTTTTTAAAGATTATGTTTCTAAACAGCTTTTTTTCTTGATTTTGGGTATATCTTGGGTTAGATTGGGTTAGCACCTGGTTAGTTTCCTTTTCTTGAGCACACGTAGCGAGCGAAGCGAACGGAGGGCCATGCGGATCGACCAATGGGAAAGGCCGATTTTTATATAGTGCTCTATTTGTGTAAAGGATCTTATAATGCTCATCAGGATGAGACGGAATGCAGTCGCGAATATTTGGCGGACGGGGTTGCTAATACGTCACAATATCGCGGGAGGGCCACGTCCTTAAATATAACAGAGAGACGCCGGTGTTTGCCAAATTCTTGAAATCTCAGCTAGAAGAAGACCTGGATGGACCTTAGATTTTTTTATGGAAATTAACATGTATAAATAGCCATCATTGCCACCGAAAGCGTGTAGCTTATCAACTTATCAACTAGTGTAATTAATGTGTTATACCAACAATCCTTAGCATTCTTTATTCGAGATTCCATCATCTGTAGATCTTGGATGCATTATAAATATTAACTATTGGTTTTTAACTGTAGCGAAATCGATTTAAACAGTAACACTACCAACTCAACATCAGCCAGTAGTCGAGCTTCAGAGTAATTACTCGCTTGGAAACGTTTGATACCGCTACATCCAATCGGTAGCAAGTCTATCGTATCAGAAAAACTGTAAATATTTCATCCGGTCAACGTGGATGAGTCTCTCTCGAGATGAAGAACATATTATCCATTTACAAGATATTTTTAACGATATTAATCAAGCTGAGAACACTGAGGAAAGTACAAATGGAAAGACTTGTTCCTGTCTTCTAACAAACAATGTGAATTCTTATTTGAGCCTATGAACTAAATTATAAAGAAATAGACAAGGTTCGAGATCTCATTACTGTCAAAAACCTTGTATGTTTTAACTATCATGGGTGTAAATTATAGGATAGTGTTGTCCTGCAGGAGTATTAAAAGAATTTGTTTAAGTATCTGGAACATTTAACTTACTAATAGCATTACACTTTTTCTTGGGGATGTTTTCCGAATATATAAATGCTATCATAGAAAAACTTGTGCGCGATGGAAATAATGATATATATAGCTGTTATGCTAAAACCACATAATCTATTATCAGAACACTTAAATGGTGCTAAAGGCTGTAAATAAAAATCAACTTTTTGAGATGGTTCTTTAATCGGATGGTCGGTTCGTTACTGATTCCTGATACCTTTATCATTGAAACTAAGCATGGAAAATGGGTACTTCCGTACCTTAAAAAACTTAATATGTTAAAACAGAATTATATAAAATATGTATGTTGGTCTAATCCATTGATCTTATGGCACAGTTTTTGTTATTTTCTCCATTAGTTTTAGAGAAAGAGGTATCAAACCTGTTGTATTTGTAATAAATCCAATACAACTTTTGTATTTAAAGTTTTTTCAAACTCTAATAGTAAATATAATACGAGCTCTTTAAAACTACGAAAAACTCTATACACCTAAGCTAAGTTTCGTAATGGTATTAAATTAAATGCAAATCCATAGGTTCATATCAATAACCGCTATGAAACGGTGCATTTGATTAAACGGCGCCTATAATAGTAATTTACGTTATAAGTCCGGTAGGTGACTTATTGCAGCACGAGTACGGAATGTAAACGAGTACTGTAATAAGACCGAAAGGACGGGTATCTTATAATATTTTATTTCATACTGTCTTTATAATTATTTTTAAAATGAATAAAAAGTATTAAAATTTAAAAAATATTAGTTGTCAATCTAACAATCGCTCCAACTTACCAATGTTATAGCCATGGTTATTCATAGCGAATTATGATTTTCTTTTGCTTGTCACTGTCAAATAAATAAATTACGGTATCAGATACTGTAATAACACATTACGGTATCAGATACTGTAATGTTCGATTTACAGGTCTCAAATGAGTCCGGGTATTGTCATTTAGCGGACAGTATGAAATAAATTAATTAGCAAGCGACAAGCATTACCGAAAACCGCATAAGGGCACGGTTAGTATTCGGTAGTACACAAAATTATGGAAAGCGCTCAACGTGGGAAAAGAAAAAGTGACGGTCTACCGAAAATCCTCCAGTAGGAAGGCAGGCGAAGATAGAAATGCGATGGTTTATCCAGTACAGGAAGCAATGGCACGCCGGTTAATCTGACCTAACTGGACTGCGTTAGTTCGGTGGTTGTAGTCTGGTTAGCACTCTTGCTAAAGAAAATAATAGAACATTACGTTTCGGTGAAAAAACGAAAAACTAGATTTTACATACAAATATTAAGTAGGCTGAGCGCGTATAAATTAAAATTAAAAGTGTGATAAGTTAGTTAAAAGACAATAAGTGCGATATTTATATTATAATATCAACTGGTGTTGTTTTTTTAGGTTCCACAATTGCAGCGGATAACAGTATTTTCATATTTTATCACACTGAGTACGCAGCTATTTTTGACATATCACGCTGCTCATACAATTACTATCGAGGTAAGATTACACTTTTATACGTATTTTTGCGACCGAATCTTCCTATTCCTAAAGGTTGGAAATTATTGTTTACCTATCTACGAATTATCGGTTTTAAAAATAATGTCAAAATATCACTAATGGAAACTCCATGACGTATCCGACTACTTTATTTCACGTAGGTACTATATTTGTTGGTATTATAATAGGCATGTTAAACGTGAGCTAATTCGAAATGTTAGCGCTCTTAAAGTGCGTATTAGTAGGGTTAGTTGGGCCTGTGCCGCCCAACAATGAGCTTAGTTCGTGACATTAACGGGGCGTCCCATGTGAGCGATTTGCAGCGAACGCGAACGGGAATCAGTGGCGATGCGGTGCGACTATATTAATTTTTCGTACTGCATCGCCAGAGCTTCGCGTTCGCGTTCGATGCAAATCTCTCACCTAGGACGCCCCGTTAAGACGGCTTCGGAGAACTGAGTGATGTCGTTGCGATAAATCCCCACCTATTATCCATTGACTGTCGCCGCAAGTCCGCGACACCAGGCGAGGCGACCCAGTATTTTGTGTTGACAGTGTCGAGAGGCCACGAAAAATGTATTATTAAAAATCGTTTTTGTGGGTTGAGGATTTAAAACTTTTAGATAAAAATTTAAAATGTTGGAAAATCCAGTCCAATTGATTCTTGTATACTATTGGTGGCGAAAAAGAAAGAATCATCCCAACAAAAACAGAAAAGTAAAAAGGTTTGTTTTTCCGCCCGCCAAAAATATATGTAATTACATATTATCAATATTTTTAGATTATGGGTGAGGCCTTTGTTTGAAAAACTTGCACGAGATCGATATGGTGCTGGAAGTAATCTAATATCTGAAATGAGATTAAATAAAAATAATAACCATGACATTTTTTTTCGTATGGAGTCCAAAGCTTTTGATGAATTATTATCAATGGTAAAACCTTACATTGAAAAGGTTGATATTCGAAGAGAACCTATTTCTGCTAGGGTCCGACTAGCAATAACGTTACGGTTAGTGATATAATTAATAATTTAAGATCAATTATAATTATACTTTTGTTAACTTTCCAGGTACCTTGCTGCTGGTGATAGCATGACTAGCATTTCCTATTTGTTTAGAACAGGACTTAGTACAGTTTCAGATATAATATCTGAGACAACCCTTAGTATTTGAAATGTACTACAGCCATATGTTCTTGTTCCACCCAATAAAGAGGAATGGTTACATATTGCAAGAGGGTTTGAAGAAACCTGGCAATTTCATAATTGTATTGGAGCGATTGATGGAAAACATGTTCACATTCAGGTAAGTAATATCATCATCTAAGAAAAAATATGCTAAATAATAATTCTGATTCCTTACACCTAGGCTCCACCAAATTCTTTAAGTGAATTTTATAACTACAAAAGGACTCATTCCATTGTTTTATTGGCAATTATTGGTGATAAGTATCTATTTAGACTAGTAGATATTGGAGGTCAGGGAAGACAAAGTGATGCTGGTATATTTTCAAAATCTGCCATTGGACAAAAACTTAGAGCTAAAGAACTTGCCATACCTCAACCAAGAGTGATATCGGCAGATAGACCACCTTTACCTTATGTGTTTGTTGGGGATGAAGCGTTCCCTCTCCTAGAAAATTTGTTACGACCTTATTCTGGCAGAAGTGGTTTGGATATTGAAAAAGATGTTAATTATCGCCTTTCAAGAGCCAGGAGTATAAGCGAGAATGCTTTTGCTATTTTAGTGGCTCGATGGCGAATATATTCAAGGACAATAATTGCCAAAATAGAAAATATAGATAACATCATTAAGGCTACAATGTTTACATAATTTTATAATGAAGAAAGTAAACGTTTCTAACAATTCTATGCAAGATTGTCTTGATAGTCCATCACTGGAACCACTTGGAAAAATGGGCACAAATACATACACAAATTATGTAAAAAGTTGCAGGGATAGATTTAAAGAATATTTTAATGAGGAGGTATCCGTTCCGTGGCAGTGGGATAACATTTAACACTTACATTGATATTAAAATGTAACGTTTTATGATTTTTACTGTAAACATAATCTAATTTCTTTAAATAAAGTGAAACCAGATTTTTTAAAATAATGGTATGATTTTTACTGTAAACATAATTTAATTTCTTTAAATAAAGTGAAACCAGATTTTTTAAAATAATGGTTCAAGAAAGCTTTGTTTGTGCGGAACTAACAATTTGGAGATAAAAAGGTGATATTTATATTGGTTCATATCACTCATCCTTTTTCAATAAAGCACCATTTTAACTTGCTGTTTTTAAAGGAACACTAATCTATTATAATTTATTAAACTATGAAATCTTGATCAGTTAAATTATTTGTATTTCAATCAGAAAATGAAATTTTGGTTGGAAAGTTTAATGTTTCAATTTTACCAAGTATGAACTGTGACATACCTACTTAAACTAAATAGTTAAAATATATTTACGTACATACAGTAGCTTGGTATGCATTTTGATTTATCTTCAAGCTCCTCTTCTAAGTATTGTGTTTACAGGGTCAAACAATAAAGAAAAACAAATAGTAAGTCTTATAAAGTTATTATTGTTTTATCTATGTATAATTACATATTCAAAATACATTTTACTTTATATATCTTCGTACAATTCTTCAGCGTCAGTAACTTTTGTTAAAAATTCAAGTTCAAGTTTGTTTCTAATTCGTTCTGGTAATTTTTCCAAACTAGCAGTCAGTCTCAAACAAAAATGTTGGGTTGGTGTCAGCTGATTACTATTTTGATTTGATAAAGCTGACAAGCTATCAAAAAATGATTTGTCTTGTGAGCTAAGTTGATATTCATTTAAAGAGGATTGCCTTAATTCTTTCCTTGAGTTGGATCGTGAAGAAGGTGTTGCAGGTGGGGATTCTTGAATACTTTGCTCCAAATTGGTCGATGTTCTAAAGAAGAATTTAGTTTTATAAAACATATTTATTAATAAAAATATGTTTTAGGAAAAAGTTATTCATTTTTGCTTTTGGATACAAAAGGTAGGTAGAATATGACAATTTTTTGGCATACAAACACAAAAATGATTAAAGTGTATACGGTTTGTTCAAGGAGGAAGTATTTCTTAGCAGAAATGAAAATAGTAAATCACAGCTAATTAAGTATTCTGTATTATCTAAATAAATAATAATCATTTGACCACTATAAATTACTCAAATATTCAAAGTTTTGTATCACACACTAGATGACATCTAGTAGCTGCTGAAACTGTGATATTTTTGTGTTGACACTGACCTGCTTGTATTGAAATGAAACAAATTGTTTTATCCTTAAAAATAAACAAAAAACCTATTATATGACAACCTGAATAAAGGTTTTCTTATAAAATACCTTCTGGATGAAAGAGAGTCATCTAAACATGTCAGTAGATCATAATTCCTGTGTCGCATTTGAATTCTTTCTGCCTCAAGCTTTTCTGCTGCTGATGATCCAGATTCAATTCTCTTTCTAATATTGGCTTTTACTCTAATATAACTCTCTGACATTTTTCCATCTTTTAGGTATCTCCTCAACACTCATGTTTACTAAAATAAATAATGCTATAGATTAACAGGGGTATACAATATTTTAATGTTTTTATACCATTTAATTCCGATATTATTTCTTCCCACAACTGCTTAACCTTCTCTTTATTCCTTTCTTTAAGAGGAATTCTATAATCGTTCAAAGGTGATCTTTGAGATACTAAAGTTATTAATAACTCCTCATTTTCTACAGAAATTGTTCTGAAACTCTCCTGGGGTTTATCGTTCTCTATATCTGCTATTGTATCCTCTGCAACCATAGTTGTATCAACAGTGTTACTAGCAATTAGTGTAATTAAACCATTTAAATACATTTGGTAATAGTTATTTACCAATTCGTTTGCAAAGGAGTTATCTAAAAAGAAAAAAATATATAGTCACTTATATCACCATAGATAAAATATATATCTTTATTTAAATAAATAAAATATACTAAAATATTTTTAACATCGATAGATCGACAAAGTGGTTTGCGAAGGTAACAGGATAATTAAATAATTAATATGGAATTATTTGAAACGTACCTTCTTCACATCGTTCTAATTCGTACTCCGTCAAAAATGCATTAAGTTTTTTACCGGATTCGTGTTGTAATGTTACTTTCGTTCCCTTGCTAAATGAGATCGATATTTTCTTTTACAACAAAATCCACGGCGAAAAACAACATACAACATTTAGGTTATGGTTTTATACAGCACCATTTTTTTTACGTATATGGGCGACAGGCGACAGCAAGTAAAGTTCAACTTGTTGAACTACACAAGCTGTCGCGGCGACTATAGAGTTGGAGGTAGGGGAATACAGTCACTTTAATTTTTATTGGTCAATTTCCTGCCTCTGGCGACAAGACGCAGTTTTCTGAAGCCGTCTTTACACGGACTTGCGACTGTAGGGATGGCAAATTTTTAAAAAACATAGATATATCGATATCGATAAATATCGGTTAGGTTATCATCGATACATTCGATAAATTGAATACAAATATATCGATAATCGATATTTTTGTAAAGAGTATAATATATCGGTATAATTTAATTTTTTATTGTTACTTGGAACTTAAAGCTTATTGCCGTGAATGGTTAATAAAAATAAATACAAATACGTCAGCAACTCAGTTTTTATTATATTACAAAGAAAATACTGCACAAAATCATTAGACGAGACAATACAAAGCTTAATAGGCCCAATAAGATTCTGGTAGGGAACCTAAAAATAATAACCGAGACAAAGCATCACCCAAAAGTCTATTTCTCTGTTGAGTGATTGTCAGGCCAGCTTTTGAAAAAAGCCGTTCAGATGGCACAGATGTGTTTACAGGGGATAAGTATTTTCGGACTAATACATATAAATTGGGGTAAACGTGTTTCATATTTTCCCAGATTTCCAATGGGTTTTCTTTTAAATCGACAACCGGATTGCTTAAATACAAAGACAACTCAGAGCATTCCTTTTCCAGTGGTTTATTTTTGTTTTCCTTTTCCTAATTCTTTATGGATTCCCCATATGTCCGTTTCTGCATTTTCCTCAATGATGTCACCCTAGTAGCAAGTTTTGTTTTAGTTTTTCTTCTATTATTCTAGTCAAATACGTAATTATTTTCCTAATGCTGGAAGGTCACAGTGGTGAATAGCCTTAAACCTAGGATCGAAAATTGTACTAAATGATAATAAGTGAGCATTTTCAATTTTTCCAACGCGCTTGTCTATTTCATTATTTAAAGAAGTTTTCAATTTTTTTCCGGCCTCACTATGAATTTCAATTTTATGAAAACTCTTTTTTTAGGCAATTCACCATGGAAATCATTTTACTTATAGTAACATACATTTGACCAGAGGCTTCAACTGTCAGTTTTTCAAATATTTTCAAAATATTTGTAACCTCCTTTACGCTTTCAATTTCTAAAGCTGACAACATGGTTGGTTTGTTTAATAAAATATCATTAATTAGGGGTAGTAGTTCCAAAAATCTCTTAGCATTAGAATGAACTATTCCACCGTGTTTCCACATCAAGAAAAAGTTTATTCATTTCTCCCGCCTTTTTGCCCTTTTCTTTTTGTTTCTGTCGCAGCTCATCACTTGCCTTAGTACTTCGTTTAAAGAACAAAACTATATTTCGTACCTTGGAAATAAGGTCCTCTATTCCAGCTGATTTTAGAGTGTTTTCTACAGTTAAATTTAAAGTATGGGCAAAACAGCTAATATGTTTATTAGGCCCAAATAATAGTTGTATGGCTTTAAGCATTTTAGCGTCATTGTCAGTCCAACGGCCACGACCTTTTCTTGGTTAATGTGCCAATTTGTCATTATTTCAACTAAGATGTCTGAAATATATTGAGAAGTATGAGCTTCGTATAGCTCCATTGTTTCTATGGATACTGATAACAGCTCCGTTTCCTTTTAAAAATGCACAGTCACGCCGAGGAAACTTTTCATGGACATTGTTTCCGTCCAAATATCTGAAGTGAGAGTTATGTCAGTCGCTTTTTCTATTTCTTTCTTGAAAAGTTCGGCCAAAACATCAAAGTTTTGAAAAATCATATTTAAAACGAATAAATATTAGGAGAAACAATCCTGGCTTTATGGCGAATGCGCCCCCATAAACTATAAAAGCCAATAGAGTGGATTTTTGCAAGTGAGGAAAAATCTTATACGTACGTACTGATTAAAATTATTTACCACTAAAACTTTTTATTGATGAAGAAATTGTTGGCTGTTCCAAATCCAAATCCTCACCTCATTTCAATTTTCTGTAAAATAATAAAATAAAGATAAAATATAATCAGGTTATTCTGTTTTGTGCGGATGAAGTTTTGTTTCTGGTGTGTGGTTTACAAGCATACTCTTTTTTTTTTAATAACTGCATACGTACATATAATATCTACGTCTCGATATAGGTATATAAAAATCTGATTTTCTTTTTCTTCTTACCTCAGGTTCTGAATTGTTCCCCAGTTTATGTAAACGAAAATTACTTTTTAGATTCGTCGTATTACCGGACGTTTTTATTATTTTTCCACATACTTTGCTTCTGTCATACTCTGTTTCAGAAAATATTTCCACACATCGCTTTATGGTGCCATAATTATTATAGGTAGTCAAAAATTGCACAAAACAAAAACACAAATCCTTAAGATAAACGAAACGACACGGTACACCATGTTTAACTTTATATATAAATAATTGGATTGCTCTCTCCTTTTGGAAACTGCCCTTGGCTCGGATCAGCCAATATCACAACATTCGGTTCGCAAAAATCCCCGCCGGAATTCCCCGGTATTTCGTCTCCTGTCTCCTCGTGTGCGTGAAGGCCGTGAATTGCTGAAGTGTGAATACCCGATTAAAACAACGTTTTACCATTTTACCAACTGAGCAAATTTAACCCTAACCAGTAACGTGAAAATGTGGAACACAGTTGGTAACGTGCAGTCTGTGAGACTTTCACTTTTTGGCAGGAAGAAAAATGAAAATCCTTTTAGTTATGTTTAATTATACGTATACAGGACACTTAAAGACATACTTGTTTAAATATTTTTTTATAAAATATCAGAACAGCTTAAAGAAAAAGACCATGTGATAACAACAAACTAAACTAAAATATACAGACAGATTTTTGACAAGCTAAAGTAGCACAAAAATAATGTTAAAGATATGTGATTTTCTTCAATTTGCGATTAATAATGACATATGCAAAAAACGGACGCGTTTTGACGGATCTGCCATGACTATCAGTAGAGATAAATTCTTACGTAAACCGGAACGTGCCGTCTCACGGACTGCGCTAGAATAACTATTATACCTATCTCAAACGTCGATTACCCCAATCTACCGCGAGTTTGGTGTTAAGTGGGGTACCAATAGAAGAAAGATTAGGTGAGCTCATTGGCCTGGAAAGTTATACCGTTTCCAGAAAACCTTACAAATTAAAATGGTTGCAGTCTCACAGACGGCAAGTGTTACCGGTTAAGGGTTAAAAATTGCATGCATTTAGTGAACGTAATTTGTAATACGTTGTCAGAAAAACAAAACGTTCTAACTTTTGTTAGAGCGTTTTTTTATCGACAATATTTGATATCAGATATCGATATATCGATATATAAAACAGATCCATAATACCTTTAACCAAAAACACTTAAAATTGTTAGTAGAATCCAAAAATGTAATACCATATAGGATGTTCCATATGAAAAAAAAATTTTTTGTTTGCCACGCTTTTCTGAATCACCCTGCATACATGATATTTATTTGCATAAGAACTTTCATTTGTACCCCACGACTTTCGTATTTATTTTTATTCTACAGCTTCATATAAAAAAGTTAAACGGAGGGTCAATTTATAGCGGGACACCCTATAAATATGTATAGGTACTTGTATACTGCTTAAGGGTTTTTAACTTCAACATACTGCTGATATTCATAAAAACTATTAATTTGAACAGATTTCATTATATTCGAAAAATTCTTCAAAAATTATGAACTCCCAGGCATAAAAATTTCTAATTTTTAGTGTAAAATTTTCAATAATTTTGGATATTACTGATAAAATGCTTATAGGTCTCAAATCTCCTGGAGCTTTAGGATCAGACACCTTATGCAGTGGCTTAATTATAGCTTTTCTCCACAGATCTGGGTAAATGTTTTCTAAAATACAAGTGTTCTATTTATTATATATTATATTTATTAATGGTTTTTTACAAAAAGGAAGACAAAACTTTAAATCTTTAATTGATATTTCATCTTCGCCGGTGGCATTAGTATTTATTTAAAGATGTTTCATCAATTAATTCAAAATGAAGCTCCGAGGTTACATTTACATGGTTATTTTGTTATTAATTAGATATGTAAGATTATCGTTAAATAACTTTAATTTATCATTGATATTATTTGTGTAGTATTAAACGATCAAACGAACTTACCTGTGATGTTCGATCGTAATTATATGAGACATCCAATCCGAAGACATTACATAGAATACCACGTAGTTCGCCTTTCCCGAACTCATACCACGAGTGTTTAAAGATATATAAATTGAAAAAACAACGCTCATCTACCCCGTCACGGCGCCACTGGAGCCTCCCAACCCACAACCGGTCTCCTGTTCGTTGATGCTTCATTTGTTTAACGATGATTATTATAATCTGCTGAAAAACTTGTGGGTAATGGGAGGGTGGGTTGTAATGTCTTCGGATTGGATGTCTCATATAATTACGATCGAACATCACAGGTAAGTTCGTTTGATCGTTTAATTATATTTCGACATCCAATCCGAAGACATTACATAGAATACCACGTAGTTGTTTAAAGATGTAAGTTTTTCAGCAAAAAATTGGTCATAAAATAAGAGTCCTATAAAAAATTTATTATCCGAATTATTACAAGAAAACCCAATATTGTTAGATAAAATAAAACGACGCTTTTCAAGTAAATAATAAGCTTATACAAACATAAGATTTCAAAATAGAAGTCAAGCAAAAAATATTTGTAAAAGCCTGTAATATAATGCGCAGGCATAGTCAATTACGTAAAGCTATGTATAGCTTTGGAAAAAGTATTGACTTGAGATATAGGCCTTTTGTAAAAATTACAAAAAACTTTCGAGTTTTCAGTCCATCCCGCCGTTTGTCGTATCACTTCTAATGGAACACCTAGTTCAAAAGCTTTTGAAGTTGCCGAGTGACGTGCAGAATGAGCTTTAAAAATCTTAGTATCAACACCAGCTTGGTCCAGAGTGTCCTTAACCCATCTGCTAAGTGTTTGCTTACTAGCAATCCGAAAAGGTTTTCTGTAGGTAAGGAACAGGAAATCCTCCTTAGATGAACGCTTCTCTTTTGTAGCTGCCAAGTATTGCTTCAAAGTAGATGCGACACAGCTTGGGATTTTCGATGAAGTATGGTAGGTGCAAGCATGGTTGGAATCTTCCAATCCCCGATGTTTTTATTTTATCTTCGATCATGATTTGAAAACCAGAATCGGACTGAATTATGTTAGAAAGAAGTATTAGTGAAAATGTTTGTATTCTGTGCGCCGTCGAGAGTGCCAGTAAAGTAATAAACTTTTCGGACAGAGCTTTCAATGTGGATGTTTGAAGCCGTTCTAAATAGTTCAACACAATTTGAGGGTCCCATACAACGTTATACCTCGGTCTCTGTGGACGGAGTCTTGAAATACCCTTAAGGAACCTAGATAGAACCGGATGCCCCGCCAAGTCAGTCGATAAAATTAAAGAAAATGCTGATCGATGCGAGTTAAACGTACCGTATGAATGATTACCAGTATCGTAGAGCTCCTGCAAAAACTCCATAATAAGTGAAGGTGTTCCCTCGTACGGAGAAATACCTTTATTTGCACAAAAGGTCCACCAAAGCTTATAGGAAGTGCCATACTGTTTTATGGTAGACTCCGACAGTGAGTTGAGGATTGTTTCGATAACGTTGTCTGGAAGCCGTTTTAGTTTAAAGGCTTCCCTGATAACTTGGCTGCTATTAGTGTAAGGCTGTCCGCCAGTGAATGGGGAACTGAGCTGTAAGGATTAAATAAAAGAATTTTGTGAGGTTTGAAAATAATCGGCCCCTGAATAATTAATTTTTTAAATAGAGGAAACCAAGCTTGGCCCTCCCACATAGGAACTATGATGATGCCTTCAGCCTCATCACTAATTATTTTTTGTAACACCCTTAAAATAAGGGCGAAGGGGGGAAAAGCATAAAAGAAAATATTCTTCCATGGAACAGTAAATGCGTCAATCTTAAAAGCATAATGGTCTTTTTGCCATGAAAAGTAAATCGCACATTTATTGTTATATTTTGATGCAAACAAATCTACTTCCGGAATTCCGAGAGATCGTGTCACTTTTTCAAAGGCATACGGTGCCAGACTCCACTCCGTATCGGGTGGTAGACTTCTCGACTTAAGGTCAGCTTTCCAGTTGTCTGTTGAACTAATGTAAGACGCGAAAAGCCATAAATTTTTCCCTTCGCACCATTTCCAAATTTCTTTAGCAAGCCTGGATAGTAGCGGATATTGCACGCTTCCCATCTTATTAACATACGATAATGCTGTAGTGTTATCGCATCTTATTAAGATGTTTTTACTGTTAAGTGAGAATACAAAATTCTTAATGGCATAAAATATTGCTAACAGTTCTAGATAATTAATATGGTATTCCTTTTCTTCGAAAGTCCACCACCCTCTGATTTTATTCTGTCCACTACAGGCACCCCAACCTGTAAGTGACGCGTCTGTAAAGATTTCTAAATCGAAACAGTGTTTTTTAATGTTGTAAGCCCTATCGATTGAACTAAGCCACCAGTTTAGATCAGGCTTAAGATCCTCCGTAAGCCTCATTGTAGCAGAATAATTCATGTTATTTTGCACAAGGGCTAAATGTTTTTGGCGCTCAAATAACTTGATGTACATCCACCCATATTTCACGCCCGGAGATACTGATACTAGATATCCAATATACTGAGCAAATTCACGAATTTTGCAATGTGACCTTAATAAGAATTTGTTTGTTATTTTTTTTATTTTTTCCTTTTTCTCTGTAGGCAGAAATATCTTAAGATGCTCAGAGTTTAACATAAATCCCAGAAATTTAATCGTTTTATTAGGAATCAAATGACTTTTACTTAAGTTAACAGAAAACCCCAGAGATTGTAAAAAATTTACTGTTATTGTTGTATTATTAAAACATCCCTCGTATGACGAACTGATCAATAAGAGATCATCGAGAAAACATACGCAAGTAATGTTTTGTGACCTGATCCACTGAATTACTGGCTTCATCAGCTTAGTAAAGACATAAGGAGCTGAAGATAAGCCAAATGGTAGACAACAAAATTCATATAATTTATTATTAAATTCGAACCTTAAAAATTTTCTATAACCTGGATGAATATTAATGTGAAAATAAGCATCTTTAAGATCAATTGTTGTAAAAAAACAATCTTTTTGAATAAGTCGCAACGCCGTTCGAATATCTTCCATCTTAAAATGAGGCGCCTCTATAAAAGTATTAAGATACTTTAGATTTAAAATAAAGCGTTTCCCCCCATCGGACTTATCTGCCAAAAAGATACTAGAAATATGTTGGCTATGACATGGATTGCTAACCCAAACTACAGCTCTTTGGTTTAGTAAAGAATTGATTGCATTAGACAACAGTTTATCTTCCGATGCCGACCTGTTTTTATATTTTAGTTTGCCTTTTTGTATAGGTGGATTAATAAAATAAATTTTATACCCTTTAATCTACTGTAAGATTATGGGATTTTTGTTATACTGCGCCACTTATTAAAGAATAAGGCGAGTCTGCCCGCTACTTGACTTACCTGCTCTAGCGTCTGTATTTCTCCTGTCTCTGGGACTGATGCCCTCGCAATGGTTTCGTCTGTCCCCTGTGACGAGCCGGGCCAAATCTGTTTAAAGCACGAGGTTCATTTCCAGAAACACGTGAGGTAGTTTTGATGCCCCTTCGTATCTGGTTCCCTCCCCCCTTGAAGAAGGTTATAAGTCTGCTGGCCACTCGTACTGGGAAACACTTTTAGTTCCTTTCCAGTACTTTGTAATGTTTTGGCCTGTTTTATACTCTCCGAAATGTCGGATCCAAATAAAAACTTCCCCGGCTCCGTTTTTTCCAAAACATTCTTAACATTTTTATTAAGAATAGGTATAATTAACTTACGTCTAGACTTGGTTATATAATTTAATGTGTCTGTTAAAAAGCGACCTGAATCACCTAATGGTAATAAAATTTGGCCACGCATCTCTTTCGAAATCTCTGTTGTGTTATTTAAAATAAACGACATTGATTTTCCTATAGCACAGAGGCATAATGAAATTTTAGTCTGAATATCAGAATTAAAAGAATCCCGAGCGACCCTGTCGTTAGATAATATTGATACAATTTCAGCATTTAGCTTAGGAGCATTCTCCGGGAAAGAGTATTTCTGAACTAAAGATTCAAAACTCTCTTTTGCCAGTCCGTTCGCAATAATATGATTCCAGCGAATCATAATTGCGTCATGTATTTTCTCCTTTGGAGCCGGTTGCTTAAGGCCATCATTGCCCAAGACGTCAGTAAATTCGTCTAGCAAGCTCGAGTCTTCCTGTAAGATGAGTTGGTCATCTCTATTATTTTCTACTGCGATTGCTGGTGATTTATTACTCTCCAGTAACATATCTGGGGACCTTGATCTCGACCTCGGCCCTAAAGAGGACCGGCACGTGCGGTCTGGACTTAAAGAAGTCTGAATTGACCGGCTTAATGAAGCCCGCGGCGTTCCAGAACACCCCGAAAAATTCAAACGACTTTTGCTTAAGGAAGCGTAGTCAGGCGTAACGACGCCACTGGAACTTCACCGCCTCTTAGTGCGAGAACGTCGACGTGATTCGCTGCGTTGCTCACCATGATGATGGCCGCCGTCCCCTCCTCTCGAATAAGTTCGTGAACGGGAGCGGTCCGGCCGATCACGCTCTAGCCGCAACGGCCTTGGCCGGCGGCTACGGCTATCCTTTAGCCTATTTTCTAATCGCTTTATACGTTTATACATGTCTTTTTTACAGTGTCGGATTTACCGGTACGCTAAGTACGCTGCAGCGTAGGGCCCCGGGCAGCCTGGGGGCCCCGCAGGGGCCCACCTTACTTTCAAGAATATACTCCAAATTCTAAATTTATAAAAAAATCTGCTAAATTAATTAAAATCTAACCCTCCCCTCCAGTAATAATTATAATAAAGTAAAATCCAGGAAACTATATTCACGACACACTACACACTAAAAGTTAATTACATTATTACATACAACAACTTATGCCTATACCTATTTACCTATCATTTTTATTATAACGTTCAGTAAAGTCTGTAAAGACGTAAAGAGTGCGTAAACAAAGTCATTTCCTTCCAGCAAAAATTTAAAATTGACAACGCTGTTTCCTGTTTAGCGTTGACGTCGCACGAATCGTATCGCAACGGACAACGCGTCGGTATCTTATTTTTATTATGTCTATAGAGCACAAAAGCCCATTTATTTGTTTCTTGGTGGTTTAGTTATACAGCAATTTTAAGTCGATAAGCGTTACATTTTTGAAGTTTGTCTATTTTTTTATTGAGTTTTGCAGTTTGCATTGCAGAGGTGTTTGAAATAGCAGGGAGGGGGGGGTGGGTTACGGGGTCTCGTTTTCGTCCAGGATCTTGTTTTTACCCCGGCTACATCCCCTGAAAATTTCAGCCCTCCACCTGTGCGGGAACATGCCATACATATCCGAGCGTGACGCGTGATGCGTGACGGTTTTACTGAATTCAATCCCCAGGAAAAAACGCAAAACGTGCTTAAAGAAGTTTTCACTTCAAAAACGTTGCATCGAATCATTTGCTGAATTGGATACAACTCTTGATGGGTATCAAGACTTAGCTTTATGGCCAGAATGTATTAATAACGATGTGATTAAATTATGCCTAGCTAAAGATTTTTCATATTTTCAAAATTACGACCATAATAATAGATATCCTAACTGTGAAATTACATGCGAAAAGCATAAAAGATATTTTTCTAATAGGTGTTTTTCAAAGACTCTAAAGAACGGACAACAGATAAAAAAACAATAGTTATGTTACTCACCAAGCAGTGGATTGGTTTATTGTATTGCGTGTAAAGTGTTCTCAAAGGTAGAATCAAAATTTAAAACCGGACTTAACGATTGGTCTAATATTTTGCGGTTACTGGATATGCACCAGGAAAGTAAAAGTCTCAAGCAGTCAATTTTAACATGGTTTTCAAGAAAGACAAATAAACATACTATCGACAAAGAACTAGAAGAGCAGACCAAAAAAGAAATTATCCACTTTTACCAAGTATTGCAAAGAGCAGTAGCAGTTTTAAAATGTTTGTGCCAAAGAGGTTTAGCATTAAGAGGACATGAAGAAAAATGGGGCTCACCCAATAATGCAAATTTTATGGGAATTATTGAGTTAATTTCAGTTTGACTCTTTTTTGCAAGAACATTTTAAAAAATGCCAGTCTACATCAGGAAAAACCGTATCCTATTTGTCCAAAACTATGTACGAAGAACTTATTGCTATAATGGGGAAGCAAGTATTAAGAGCTATAATCGATCAAATATATAATAATGATGTTCAGTACTATTCTATAATCGTAGAGTCTATACCGGACTTAGCACACCTTGACCAACTAGCTATTGTTGTAAGATATTGTTATCAAAGATTGCCATAAGAAAGGTTACAAAACATTAGAGGACAGTCATACCACAACGCAGCCAACATGAGTGGTCGATATAATGGAGTTCAGGCTCGTTTTAAGTCAATAAACATTGCAGATTTTATACCTTGTTCGGTACATTCATTGAACCTGGTGGGGGTCGAAGCTGTAAAATGAGTTCCAGAAGTCGTTGATTATTTTGGTATTATCCAGTCCCTTTATGTTGTTTTGCTCCGCGTCACCCCATATATGGAATATTGTATGACTATCGCCAAATTTCAATACGGTCTTAAATCTTTAAGTCTAACAAGATGATGTGCTCATTATGAAGCTGTTAGGGCACTTAAAATTGGATACGATGATATTTTTAAATCTTTAAAACATATTTACATGGATGAAAGAGAAAAAACTGATTGCAGAAACGAAGCAAAAAACTTATACAAAAAGATGATTAAATTAGAATTTGCTATGTCAACATTAATTTGGAAAAAGTTCTAGAGCGCTTTAATAAAGTGTTTACCAAATAATTGCAATCGCCTGGTTTGGATATACAAAAAGGATACCATTTATTGGATTCTTTAAAACAATTTTTACAAGACGTCAGAAGAAAATCTGAATCAGAAACCGATAAATTGGAAGCAAATGCTAAAGAAATAAGTGAAGATATTGAAAAAGAATTTGCTGAATCCAGTAAACGCAAAAGAAAAATATTGCTAGCTAATAAGGCAACTGAGATGCCTATGTTTATTGGGAAAGTAAAATTTAGAGTTGAGATTATCAACAGGCTGTTGGATTTTTGGATAAACGACTTACATCGCCGAAGTTCTGTCTATCGAGATATAACAGTTAAATTTAAATGTTTATTTGATATAGGGGATATCTCAAAAGACGATATTGATGCGGAGACCTTTAAAAAACTCTTAGAATATTACAACGAAGATCTTGAAGAACAACTCATTAGCAAAGCCTTGTAGTTCAAACAATATTTAAAAATATTTAACCCTGAAAAAACACGATTGCTCAACAATGTTAATTATCATCTATCTATAGTAAGGAAATGATAGATGTATTACCCAATTTATACGCCACCGTAAAGATTTTTTAACGCTACCCGTAACTAGTTGCGAAGCGGAGCGTTCCTTTTCCAAATTAACAATAATAAAAAATAAATACAGAACTGTTATGACAGAAAAAAGATTGCAAGTTTTGGGAATACTTTCAATTGAAAGTGATTTGACTGGTAATTTAAATTTCGTTGACGCAATAAGGGAATTTGCCGATATTAAAATTAGAAAAAGAATTTGTTTTTGTGATTTTTGTTTGTTTCCTATATGTTCATATTTTATATAGGTACTTTACTATTAAACAACTGGTTATTTTTGTTTTAGTATTTTTAAGTTTTTATTTGTTTGTTTGTCTAAAATGTTTGTATTTTATTTTCTTTATTTTTAATGCTATACCTAGTTCCTTTTTTATTTATGTGATTTTGTATATTATTATGTAGAATGTACTTGAAGTTACTTTTAAGTTATTTGATTACGAACCAAAGGTTTTAATCTCACCGATAGTTTTCCTATTTAATTAATATTTTTTATTTTGTTTTGTTTTGATTTTGTTTTAACTTAACAATAAATTCTAAAATTAAACTATTTGTTTTATTTTGTCCTTGATATTAAAAAAATAAAAATAAAAAGTAGGGCGTAGGGGCCCCAAAAATTACGTAGCGTAGGGCCCCATAAATCATAAATCCGCCACTGCTTTTTTAGAAAGATTTTCGTATTCATCCTCTCTGCTGGGCGACCGTCGCCTTTTAGATGATTTACCCATACCTAAAATAGTAAAATTGTGATTATAATCACTTACCGACCAAATAAAATAATATTTCGTATCGAATCACAGACCCAGATACGTTGCACACGCGGAGAGCACGAGAAGGCGAATGAAGCATCAACGAACAGAGTTGCCAACTGCTCTGAACAATTTTCCCCTCAAAAACTTGCGCGATTTCCCACAATTCCCCACATCCCTCATGGATTTTTTTGGAGTAAGTACTGAAAATAATCGCAACATGGTTTTGGGTCTATTCATTGAAATCGCAAAAATAAATTAAAAATGGTTTATTAATAAAAAAAAAAAACAATGGAATTCTAGAACTAAGTCAAAAGAATTTGGTAATCTAAACGCAAAACTTATTGGAGGGAAATGCTATAATAATTTACTCACATATTATAAAACAATTTTTATTTCTTCCAAATATTAGTAGATAACATTTGATTATCCGGTTCAAATTGAATTATACCACCATTTAATTTGATACCTTGTTTTACGTGTAAAAAGGCTTCCATGGTAGAATTGTCTAAATTTGTCCTGGTATCGGTTTTTATGTCACTTAGACTGCTGAATATTCTTTCTACCGACACATTAGAAAATGGTAGAATCAGCAAAAAATATATGACCACTTTCAAATTTGGATATAGAGTTTTGTTAACTGCATTTTTTAGACTAAACACCTTGAGCCAATATTTTTCAGCACTTTTAGAAGGTAATAATTGTAAATCATGCCTTGCAAAATCTAGCAATGCATGGGCTTTCCATTCATTATCGAGCTCCTGGGCGTTGACATATTCTTTTAAGATTGGAAATCTTTCTAAAACCTTGTATAGGCTCCTAAATTCGAATGATTGTGCTGTTGAGGGATCTACCACTTGTAACAAAGAAAAAATACTATCATCAAAAGTAAACCTGCTTTTAATTTTACCAACAAGTTTAATGTAAAAATTGAGGCAGCTTGAGAAAAACCGTAAGAGATCCTCTTTAGACACATAGTCTTTAACGTTACCTAAAGATTCTGATGCTTGCATGCCTAAATATATGTCTTGGTTTTCCACAAAGGAATGTCGGTTTTGATGATCAATTTTTAAAATATTTTTGGTGTTTTTTATTACAGATATCTTTATATAGTTTGAACACAATGTTTTTAAAAGGGACTCTGTTTCGGGTTTCAGTCTGTGTAACAAGGGGCTTTCTGTTTGAAACAAAGTTTTAAAGTTATTTAGAATACCAAGCACATACGACATAAACTCTAAATATATCCGGGTAAATTTGTTTTTCATGGTTAGAAGCATCTTCTCAGTTGTTCTTGAGGGATCAGTAAACACTCTTTCCGCAAGATAGGCTTCTAGAGCATCAAACTGCTCCAAAACCCTATCAACGCAGCCTTGCAGAGAAAGCCACCTTGAATTACATAGTAGTTTAATTTTGTGTAATTCAACATGAAAGAAGTTCTGAAACTCTCGAAATTTCTCTATCCTACCCGTGCTTCTACTAAAATGAGCCCCTACATTACGCAGAAGATCCTCTACTGACCTCGGTAAACTGAGACACGCTTTTGATGAACCTAAATGAATCAGATGACAAGAACACTTTATACAAATATTCGGAAACTAACTTTTTAATCGCGATACAACAGAATTATGCTCTCCAAACATTACGTTTGTAGTATCGGAAGAATACCCTACCAAATTTGAAAGTGGTATATATTTTTTAACAATTACATCTTTCAGAGTATTAAAAAGTGTTTCTGCGTCTCCATTTGGAACTTCAACCATGTCAAAAAATCTAGTTTCAACTGATTCTTTAAAAAAGATTACCGTAAAAGCACACTGCTTAGAAGTGCTCTTGTCCGTAGTTTCATCCATAATTATGGAAAAAAAAACACCCGGGTTCCTGAAGTTCAGTACTTAGTTGTTTCTTAAAATGTTTTCCCAATGCCTCCTGTTGCTTTTTTCAATCTCAGGTCCTTAGCAATTTTTGAGTCCGGAAAAATATTGGCGCATAATGGTGCGAGCGTGTCTATAAGAAGAAACGGCAGGTTGTTAGCCGCAAGAAGGCCACATAATTTAATTTCAGCTCGTTTAGTGACATCTCCACGTTTTGTGACCATATCTGTTATTTTGGCATTTCCCACAATTTGTTGTATATTGCTTTTATGCCTTTCAGTCAACTCATGCTTATACAGATCATTTTTATGAGCAACTAAAGACATGTTACATACTTTACAAAAAGCGTACTCGTTTTTGTTAGCGGTTGTCGTTTCCTGTTTAGTAAGCCAGTCCTTAAACTTTGGCTCATGCAACCATGAATTATTAAATTTGTAATACCTTTTTTCTTCTACAGTTTTTAATTTTTTTTGCAGGTTTTGTATCCTTACATTCCCCCTAAAATACAATTTTAATAGAAACAAAGTAACATTAAGTATGAAGACAAAAATCTACGTGATAATCTTGTTTATAAATAATTTTTTTCGCACCTCTAGCACGTTGTTCTCTCTACCGACCTACATGAAGCAGTATTCTCATTGTCATTGATCTACAAGAACATTGATTTTGTTTACCACTGTTTTAGATTGTACAGTCAGATATACAAAAGTAAACGATCGTATAGTTATAGCAGTAAACCAAAACCGTATAAAATGCCAAATAAAACTAACCTCGACCTCCACCAGCCCTACATCCATCTGATCTTCTGATTCAGCCTTATTGATTGCTAATTTTGATTTCTTTATTAACCACTTATCCATGTTTAACAGTACCTATTAAAAAATACTATAGTGCATGTACGTTTCCCTTTTTCCCTATGCCTTCACCTTAAATCTAATAAAAAAAACAAAATTAACTATGACTACTACATTTTTGACATCACTAGCTGCATGATATTATATATTATACGATTTGTACTATAAACTATATACTAAACTAAATCACTTACTATACCTACTGAGTTGATTTCACCATCAAACATTCAAACGATCAAAAATCAAACGAATTGATTCCCGCTATCGCTCGTCTTATATTAACTATTAAATTCACAGAAACACAGTCTGTTTTGTGATTGCGTGTTGCGTTCACCAGCAGTCAGCGATCCCAGCAGCGTTCTTAAATGCATATGACGAAGATGGCTATATGGCCCGTTGTCGAATTTTAGAAATCTGCTGGGACCGCTGACTCGCTGGTGAACGCCACAAATTGTTCCGTGCCAAGCCAAGACGGAAGAAGGGGTGGCGGCGCGCGGCGTGGCGAAGTAGAGATGGGCTGCTAAATAGCAGATATACTGGCGAAGTGCGGACAACTCTTTGGGCCAAGGTAAGTTTAAGCTGTATGAATGAAGCAATCACGTGAATATATAAAATATGTTGCTTTTTCTGTCTACGTATTTCAAATATCACAAAATCACCACAGTGATTAAATCCCCACAAATTCCCCACAGCTGTTGAAATTCCCCACGTTTTGGGGAATTCCCCACAGATTGGCAACGCTGTCAACGAACAGGAGTTGTGGGTTGGGAGGCTCCAGTGGCGCCGTAACGGGGTAGATGAGCGTTGTTTTTTCAATTTATATATCTTTAAACACTCGTGGTATGAGTTCGGGAAAGGCAAACTACGTGGTATTCTATGTAATGTCTTCGGATTGGTTGTCGAAATATAATATAAGATCTCATTGTAATTGATGGGGGTCCTGTTCAAACTCTTCATATATAATACCGTTATAATCTCTAAATTCTATATGTTTATTCTAATTTTTCGTTACAGTTAAATTAAACACAGTGTACACTAAACAGTGATCTGACACCGTTTCGGAGATATTTGCAGATTCACTATCACGAAAAGAAAAGTTGTTGTTTGCTATAATAACATCGATAAAGCTGCTAGTGTTGATGTGAAATTTATACGTGTTGGTTCTGAAATGTGTTGTGTAAGATTAAAAGTATCAAGCAGTTTGAAGAGCTTTGTTCTAGGAGAATTAAAAAGTCAATATTAAAATCATCTGAGAATATTACATAGTCATAAAATGGCACAGTTAAACCCATTATATTTTCTAAGCATTCAATAAAATTATCAGCGTACGAAGAAGGTGGTCGGTATATAGTTGTAAATAAAATATGTTCTTTGTTTAAATTAAATCTTATGCTAATAAATTCACAGCTACCTGAGTCAACGTCAAGTTGAACTATTTGTATGAAATTTAATGTGTTTTCTAATATAAATCCCAACTCCCTCTCCCCTGACCATTCTATCTTTCCTAATAAAATTGTAACCGTTTATATTAAAGACACTATTACCGTAGTCAGAGGTTAGCCAAGTCTCTGATAGCCCCAACATATCAAACCCATAATCATTTATATAGTTGACAAATTCGTCGAAACCTGTCATAAGTGAAGGAATGTTCAGATGTGTCACAGCAAAATTATTTGAAACCACGAACCGCATGTACACCACGATCAGCCATTATCCCCCGAACGGCCCCGCACCACACGCACGTAAGTATCGCTGCCTTGCCCCCGGTTAACCCTAAATATATTATTGGATACTAAAGATATAGGATACTTTCTAAGTACTAGCAAACTAAGCCTTAAAAAATAAGAAACTTCCATACAGAACTTCCTGCGCTTCATACAGTTCCACTATATGTAGACCGCGAACGTCGATCTGTATTTCACACGTGAAAATTTATATATTATGTTTACCCACACGTTCTAATAATTCTAAGTAACAGGGCACAGTTGATAAACATGAATGAATTTTACATTCAGATTCAAGACGCAAAACAAAACATTTCAAAATATAACCAAGCTACCGAAATAATCATCGTCTATTCTGAAAAATAATAAAATAATTTCGATTATCTAATTAGAGCTGGATTTATAGATTGACATAACATAAGCATAGCATAAGCATAAGAATTTAAACATTCAAATTTAAGTCTGGCAGTTTATAGATCGACAGAGCATAAGACATAACATAAGCTTGACATAAGAAGTTGACCAACTTTAAACTTCTTATGTTATGTGCTTATGTTGGACCAATGAAAAGACAGAATGATTATCGGCATAATAGTTATTTACTTTACCTGACAGTCTGACAGCGAGCAGATGACAAATGATGATGGTTTCCCGGTTTCCCGCTTATTTATCCGTTCGTCAAACCGTTTAAAGCGTCAACAAAAAATTATTTTTAGTTTGTTTGTTTATTATTTTTTCAACGAATATGTCAGCAGAAGGTTTGTTAATTGAGCTGATTCAGTCGTTTCCTCATCTGTACGATTTAAATAACAAGAATTTCAAAAACAATGAGATGAAGGAGGGTTCCTGGCAAACAATTTCGGGTGCTTTAAAAATACCAGGTATTTTAAATAGTTTATATTAGAAATATATACGTTATCCATTTATGTTTTTTTTTGCTTTAGTTGAGGAGTGCAAACGGATGTGGACCAATTTAAGGGCCCGCTACAGCAGGGAGAAGAAGGCACTTCCAACAGGCTCGGGAGCAACCGAGGTTTCAGAGTGGGAGTTTTTTTAACCACATGTGGTTTATGAGTGATCTAATTAAACCAAGAAAGTAAGCCTGAATGTTATAATTGTATTTTTGTACCAAAAATAAAGATTACCTAAATTGCGTTTATATAGAATATAGAATTATTATTATTATTATTATTATAGGTCTTATACTAATAGAACGATGAGGCCAAGCACATAAAAAAAAAATGAGAGTCGGCCTCTCAGGATGAGTCGGAATCACCATTTGATTCGCTAGGAACAATAATAGGTGGGTTAGTTTTATGTTTTCTTGATTATATTAATGATATTAATAATTACTGATGTTACAATGATCTCATACTAAACTTGCCTGCTAAAGATACTTGCACAAATGAGGGAAATGGCCCAAGAGGTCTTGGAGAAAATTATTATTAAATTGCCAAATACAAAAATTTGGATAATAAACTTTACCGATGTTAAAATAGCTCATTTATGATATTCAATTTCAATATTGATGAGTGTTCTGTTAGTGTTTTCAATACGAATTTGAATATGTAAAAAATATAGGTAAATAAGCATCCTGATATTGTAATAGTTGATCAAAAATTAATTACTTGAAGAAAGTAGACCTTCAGAAGGGATAACTATAAACACCTCATTTGGATCATCTAATAAAATTATGTTTCTTGTACAGAACAATGTTGCGGCTATTAAACTATATTTGGGAAAAAATTTAAAGTCGATTTTTTTTGCAGCAGAAACAGATGCAGAAGAGACCTATAATGTGGATAGTGACACAGAAGGTAAATTAGATGAGCCACGTATACTCTTAAAATAATAAAAATGTGCATTAAGAGTAGACTACAGATCATTTCGTGAACACCAAAGTAACCATTGAAAATTCTATAGAAAAGATTTCGTAGTCTAATATTTAAAATTGATATTTCTATTGTTATTAATCATAACCTTTTTTGTAGGTCCAAGTGAGGAAAGTCACTCATATATGGAGTAGGGCAATTGAAAACTACGGAGAGTTTTGAGCGATTGCGTTGGATATTTCAAAGACATTCGACAGAGTTTGGCATGGCGGACTTCTCAACAAACTGCCGTCCTTCGGACTGCCAGCCTCACTGCAGCTGGCTGGCCAGTTTCCTTAAGAACCGATCCCTACACGTTGCAATCGATGGACACATCTCGGACACATTCACCATGAACGCGGGCATGCCTCAGGGCGCAATACTTTCACCAACTCTGTTCCTCATCTATATTAATGACCTGCTGATCGAAACGAATAATCCTGTTTACAGTTTTGCAGATGACAGTACCTTGTCTCCCAATTTAGATCAGAGAAACCTTTACCAGCGACTGAGACTTATCACCGCAGACAGGAGCAGATTACAGCTATTAATCAAGATGTGGAGAAAGTTCAAACTTGGGGCGATCGAAATTTGGTCCAGTTCAATGCAGCAAAGACCCAAGCAGCGACGTTTACCAAGAGGGCCAATACAGCGGGCCCTGACATCATTATGGCAGGATTGACCATTCCTTCATCCTCGTCAATCGGACTGCTGGGTGTCTCGGTCAACAGCAATAGGTCATGGCATGACCATGTTGCTAACATCGCAAAATCAGCCTCCCAGAAGCTTGGTGGCTATTTTGCAACAAAAAACTCTACACCGCAGCAGTTGCTCTTGCTGTACAGGGTGTCCCATTTTCGATGATATTACGGGGTATCTCACTTACGAGTAAAGATAACGAGTTGCGGTTTCCGCAATACTGTGCTACTTTTTTGTGAAAAGAACGATGGGATAAACAAAATTTTCATAGCCCGCTTCGTTTCTGAGATACAAGGCGAAATTGAAAATAATGCATTTTGGGACCCCCCTGGTATCTCCGTTATTCTTTAACATATCGCAAAGCTAAAAACTTGCTCTTATATACTTTTTTACGTAGAACCCAGTGGCGTAGTCAGATTTTTGCTGTGAGCTGTTAATTTTAAGCTATAAATCAAACTTATGTTTTTTTAAATGGAACACCCTATATATTTTTCTTTCGTTTGAATGGAAATTTTATAAGCTTTTTAAAAATATATAATACATGATATGTATTTTAAATAATAAGCATAAAATTCATAATTTCACAAAATGTATCTCTATACGACACTCTTGATGAGTATAGTATAAGCATTATCTTTTAAACAACGTTATAAGTATTAGCAGGCAGAGATTATCAGAGCAACAAGACCTGTCAGTGGCAAAATTTATATTTTCTGTGTAATATTGTATTTTTTACGATTATTGAAAACGAAAATTATGAATATTTTGAAAAATATGACATGTTAGTCTGCTTTATACAGAGCAATGAAAACTCCCGTGAAGCTTCTCAACTATTATTCAATATGTTTGTTTGAATATTTATTTACCTTTTGACTTATTTGGGTTTATTTTTTATTTAAGTATCATTTTAATTTATGGATGTTCTGAAAGAAGACAACCTGGCCATTTAATGTTTTCAGGAATAAAGAGAACATGGAACGTTTATCCGGCCCCTACCAAAAACGTATAATGAGGAAAATCGCGGTAAGGGCGGAGGCAACGTTCCTTATTCTACCAATTTTTTTCTTTATTCCGGAAATCATGCCTTCTTTCGGGATATCTATAAATTAAAATGATACTTAAAAAAATAAACCCAAATAAGTCAAAAGGTAAATAAATATTCAAACAAACTTATTGGAATATAGCTGAGAAGCTTCCCGAAAGTTTTCATTGCTCTGTATAAAGCAGACTAACATGTCATATTTTTCAAAATATTGATAATTTTAATTTTGAGCTATCGTAAAAAATACAATATTACACAGAAAATATAAATTTTGCCACTGAAAGGTCTTGCCAATAAAAAACTACCATTCCATTGTCCAATGTTCTTAATAGTCTCTGCCTGCTAATACTTATACCGTTGTTTAAAAGATAATGCTTATACTATACTCATCAAGAGTGTCGTATAGAGACACATTTTGTGAAATTATGGATTTTAGGCTTATTATTTAAAATACATATCATGTATTATATATTTTTATAAAGCTTGTAAAATTTTCATTGAAATGAAAGAAAAATATACAGGGTGTTACATTAAAAAAAATACAAGAGTGTCGTATCGAGACAAATTTTGTGAAATTATGAATTTTAGGCTTAATATTTAAAATACATATAATGTATTATATATTTTTATAAAGCTTATAACATTTCCAATCAAACGAAAGAAAAATATATAGGGTGTTCCATTTAAAATAACATAAGTTTGATTTATAGCTAAAAATTGATAGCTCACAGCAAAAATCTGATCATGCCACTGGATTCTACGTCAAAAACTGTATAAGAACAATTTTTAACCTTTGCGATATGTTAAAGGATAACGGAGATACGAGGGGGGTCCCAAAATGCATTATTTTCAATTTCGCCCTGTATCTCAGAAACGAAGCGGGCTATGAAAATTTTGTTTATACCATCGTTCTTTTCACAAAAAAGTAGCACAGTATTGCGAAAACCGCAACTCTCTATCTTTACTCGTAAGTGAAATACCCCGTAATATCATCGAAAATGGGACACCCTGTACAAAGCGCAAATAAGACCGTGCTTAGAATATTGCTCACATATCTGGGGTGCCGCACCAAAGCACACCCTAAAGCTGCTGGATTCCATTCAGAAGAGAGCTGTGCGTCTCGTCGGCGACCCGGAGTTGACCCGGAATCTGGATAGTCTGGAACACCGCAGACATATGGCCGAGATGTCTCTGTTTTACAGATACTTTCACGGCAGATGTTCCCAGGATTTGTACCGCCTCATCCCGCCCCTGGCAACTCCTATCAGACGGTCACGACAGACGGCAAGAGCGCAACGGTTCGTCGTACAACTGGAAACACCTAGAACAACGCTTTACAAGAACTCCTTTGTCTGGCGCACTGCATCACTGGAACTCACTTCCAGGACATCTGTTTCCCATTAATTACAACCTACAACTATTCAAGAACCGTGTCAATCAACATCTTCGCGCACACACCGCTCGTCGAGCGCCATAGGATATCCCTTTAGTGTGTGTGCCACTTCCATAAAAAAAAAACAAGAAAGAAAGGGGACGATATTATTGCCGTTGCTAAGAAATTGGCAGATGGTATTCAAAACAAGAAAACAACAATTAGCCTATCGCCTATCGAAGTCCAAAAAAGAAGGAAAGTAAAAATATGTCAAATTCTTGAAGAAGACTGATGATTTCTGTGTTATTTTTGTAACTTTTGTGATATATATGCCTTTTATACTTACTGTTCGACAGTACTAGATTTTAATGTTATGTTCCTGTTTTTTGTTTGTTTACTTTTTTTTGTTAGTTTTTGATATATCTAGTTTTCATGAAGCAATAAATTGAAGATATGGTATTCAGATGCGGCTACACCGCATTGCTCGTAGTTTATATGGCAAGCGCGGATTTACAGGGGGGGTAATGGGGGTAATTACCCCCCCCCCCCCATAAAGAAATATCGACTGTCACAGGGAAAATTATGATTCTGGCGACACATCATTGAGCCCATTTTGTCTAGAAAAGTTTTGGCAACAACCGTGATAAACGCATGTTCTTGTAATTGCTCTTAAATCCCCTTGCTATAATCATGCGTAAAATTTATCAATTTCAAAAACTAGTAAAGTGCAAATTGTACACAACTATATGGGTACAATAAAAGAGGTCATTTCATTTTTTAGTACGTCTTCTAAAAGAATTAGCGTTTTGAGAAAATATAGCTCATTTAATTTAATAAAACTTTGCGAGACTAGGTGGGTGGAGCGCCATGAGTCGATCTTCAGATTTTGTTCATCTATTTATAATTGGCAAGATTCTGATTCATCAACCAAAGCAGAACGTTTATACAAATCTCTACTCGATTCACAGTTTTTGTTTAGTATTTTTTCTTTATCAGAGGTACTATCATATACCGCAAATTTAGGCAAAGTATTACAAACAACTTCAATAGATAGTTCCTGCAACAAATATGATATATCAAGTTTTAGAGTTATTGGAAAATAAACGAAAACATGTAGAGGAAAGCTTTAATGCGATCTATACACAAGTGTATACGCTACATGAAAAATTAGAACTAGATATGTCTATCCCACGTATTTGCTCTACACAAATCAATAGGGCAAATATACCAACAAGAGATTCAAAAGATTATTTTAGAACTACTGTATATTATTCATGACTTAAAATTTCGGTTTGATGAAGATTTAATGAATATTTTGAATTTAAACGTTGTCTTACCACCAATATTTTCCAAACTAAATCGTGACGAACTAGACTCGTCTATAAAAAAATTAGCGAAATATTTAGTATCTCTAAGATTCGAAGACTCTGATGACGCAATGATTGAGATGAAAATAAAATCGGAAATGGATTTGTGGCAAAATCATTTTGTTAGTAAAACTCAAAAAGACGATTTATCATTCCACTCTCTGTACCTTTATTGTAGGGAGGATTTTTACCCATATATTAAAAAAATCCTACAAATAATATTGTGTTTACCTGTGTGTGTAGCATTTGCTGAAAGATCGTTTTCGGCTTTAAAACGATTAAAGTCATGGCTAAGGATCAACATGAGCCAAGAGCGTTTATGTGGTTTAGCGCTTATGCATATTAACAGGGAAACTAATATTGACATAGACAGTGTGATTACTAAGTTGGCTAATTCTAAAAACCAAGTTACTGATTTTGTAATATAGGTTTAGTTTTAAAGTGCATTTGTGCATTTAAAAATATGTTTTTAATATAGTGGCGGCTCGTGGGTTGAAAACAGTTGTATAGGTGGGAACAAGTTGCAGATATTTTATCTAAGGTAAATTATATTAAATGTGAGGTAAGGTAAATAAAAACTTTGCTAAAATGCGAATGCGCCGTTTTTTGTTCCCACCTATACACCTGTTTTCAACCCGCGAACTGCCATTGGTTGTATATAATCTTAAATGTTAAAGTACCTTACAAGGGAACCGAAACAGGAAAAACGATACTTATATTTTTAATGAAATAAAAAATTTAAAATTTAATTTATATGAAAACGAAAAAGTTAGTGAAATATGAAAAAAGTCAGAAATACCTCGATTTTTAAAGTTAATAGAAATATTAGCAAACGTTGTTGCATTGCTCTAATATATTCTAAATTTGTACATATTTGTAATTCTTAAAAAACAGTATTTAACATTAACACCCAATTTTTGAGCAGGTTAAAAATTTCGAGGAAACTGAACTTGTTCTCCCATCGTGACTCTATGTAGTTGCCAAGGTAACTGGCCTTCGGGGACAAAATATTGAGCTTCAACATCCCTAAGATGAAACAAATATCGAGTTGCATTATTGGAACCTGTTTGTGTCATAGACTGGAGGTTATTAGTTTCAGTTCTCCAGATCCCATTTTCTTCATCACTATTATCTGTGAAGTCCGGTGGACAATAAGCTGTGTTGGTATTTGTCTGATTAATTTTGCAAATATTATGCAAAATTACACACGTTCGCACAAAAAGGTCCACATGTTCTGGAGCTGCGTTAATGGTTTGCTTTAGTAACCGCCACCTAGCTACTTAAATGCCAAAGGCATTTTCAATGACTCGTCTGCACCTTGAAAGCCAATAATTAAATTTTTTTTGTGTAATTGTGGATCCTGCTCGTCCTCCATATGGTTTCATAATGTAATTTTTTAGGGGAAAAGCCTGATCCGCTACTAACACATAAGGCATTTTTGTGTTTGTGTTAGGAATTTCCCTAGGTGGTGGTATGGGCATAGTATTTTTCTCAAATCTTCTACCGAAAATAGAATTTTTTTAATATGCCTCCGTCGCTTTGTGACACATAACTTCCTGAAAATAGGATTTTTTTAGGTTTAATATTAATTTTAGAAACAATATTTAACAAATTACCTATATCTACTAGTCTAAAAATATATGTAGAGTCACAAACGGCTAAGAGCACTATACTGAAATCCTTCTTATAATTTAAAAATTGTGATCCACTATTTGCTGGAGCATTGACTTATATGCTTCCCGTCAATGGCTCCAATACAATTTGGAAAGTTCCACTTGGTAAAAAAATCGTTAGCGATCTCAAAATAATCATCTATTGTAGGCTCTCTTAGATATTCTGCAGTTAATGCATCACATATAGCGCGACCTGTTTCTTGCAGTATTTGACCAATTGTTGGAAGGCCCATGCCAACTTCTGCATGGACCCACCTTGAGAAAGGTATCTAAAAAAAACAATATGATTATTATGAAATTCTACTAATTTTGTAGTGCATTTAGTAGTATTCACAAAAATGTCTCCTTACTGCAATGTTATTGCTAAGCGCTCCTCTGGAGATATGCCATCAGATATGTTCCTTTTTTTTATTTTTGTTTCAATTTAAGCTAGAAACTTATTAAATAACGGCACTCCCATTCTTGTGAACTTAAAAAATTCGGCAGCATCTTCTGCTTTCATATGTTTAAAATAAACATACTGGCTTCCTTCCCTTCTGATTCTATTTATTGGCGTTGTTTTATAGCGTCTGGCCCTTCTTCTTGTCACTTTTCTTGCAGCTACCGCCAGCAATAGGATGGTAAAGGTTCCCAGTAGTACCGTTTCGTCATCCATTAATATTTAAAAAGTGTAATATGCAAATCTTCAACAATACCTAAACAAACTTTA
>JAEQML010050197.1:0-48799 GCA_016904865.1 Pissodes strobi | reverse complement strand
GCTCCAGAGATATTAAAGAGAAGCAATCCAGGAAAGAAAAAGACTCTTCAAAAAGGAGAAGGCACTCGAGATCGTCTTCACAAGAAAGTCGAAGTTCTCGTGCAAATTACTCAAAAAGCAGATCATATAAAAGATCGAATCGAAGCACATCACCAAAAAAGTATTCCAAAGAGGGAAATGGCAATAATACGGACAGTGAAAATAGCAGGAAACGTAAGAATTATGACAATCACAGATCAAGAAGGTCGGCTTCACTAGAAAAACGCAGAACTCCAGAACGTCGAAGGAAGTCTAGATCTAAAAGTGCTTCATCTGCCAAGAATTCTCGAAACTCTCGACGATCTCCATCGCCGACTTACAGAAAAGAGAATGAATCAAGGTCTAGAACTTCAGAATTATCTAAACGGGGTAAATCCAAGGAAAAATCTGTTAATAACGAGAGGGGCAGATCCCGATCTAGAGAGAGAAGGAATCGTAAGGATAGATCATCAGTAGAGCGCAAGAGATCACCCGATGAAAGCAGGAATAGGATATCAAATAAAGAAAGAGATAGATCAACTTCCCGATCAAACTATAGCAAAAGAAATAAAAGTCGATCTCCTATTCGACGAAAACCGGAGCCGGATATAAGGCACGAGAGAAAAGATAGGAGTGAAGAACGACTAAGAAGCAGGGATAGGGCATCGTTAGATAGACGTAGGTCTTCTACGGCGAGGTCCAAAGAAAGGGAATTATCAAAATCGTCCAAATATTCAACACACAAACATTCTAGTCCAAGCAGATCGGCGGCATCACCCTCAAGAAGTCCTAAATACGTCGAGAATGAGACGCCTAGCACCAGTATAGAGAAAAGCAAGAAGGAACGTTCCCATGAAAGAAGAAGTAAAAGTGGTGAGAGAGGAATTGATAAGAACAGAAGTGACAGCATCCATAGAAGTGCCACCGTAGAAAGAAACAAGGAACGCAGTAGAAGCATCGACAGAAAACTATCCAAAAAAGTTGACCTATCACTTAAGAGGTCTTTAACACCAATTCAAAAGAAGACGATTAGTCCTAGGAGAGATAGGTCTAGATCGCCAAGGAGAGATAGATCTAGATCGCCAAGGAGAGATAGATCTAGATCGCCAAGGAGAGATAGATCTAGATCGCCAAGTCGTACTAGAACTAGTTCAAGGTGTCGCAGTCCTCAACGAAACATATCAAAATCTCCAAGCCCCGGACTCTTAAAACAAAAGAAAATACGTTCCCCTTCTCCTGTACAAAGGTCGTCTAGAAGTCCACAGAGAAAGAGATCTCGATCTCGAAGTACCGTTGAACAAGCAAAACCCAAAATGAAACCTGAGAAAATTCGAGACAAATCTCCGAAATCCAAAAAACCCATGCCGGTAGTGAAACTGAGGCAGTCTTCCGAATCCGAACAGTCGGACAAAAGCGACAAAGAAGAACCAGAACAAATTGACGAAAAAGAACTCAAAATCTTAAGTTTATTAAAAACGGGATTGGCCGCAAAGGCTAAGGAAACCCTGGAAAAGAAGAAGGAAAGAAACGAAAAACCGGCTAGTCCACCCACAATTTTGCCACTGCAGACAATTCAACCTGATGTATTTGACATAAAGGTAGGACAATTTAATTGTACAAACTAAATTTCAAAACTTTTGAGAAAGTTGATTATCGAATAGTCAAACAACCACTGTATTTTCAGTTACAAAATATAAATTCGCAATAACATTATGTTTTGGTTGTTGGACTAAGTATATTTTTAAATTAAATTAGTTGAATTATTTAATGTTGTTCAGCCAATGCATTACGCATGTTTAATATTATTACTTTTTTCTTCGTTTAAAGGCATTCGCGTTTGAAATTCAATACATTAATCTTATTTAGATAATACGCCGTTATCGGAAGTAATGGCACAAGTGCACCAAAATTACCGATAATTTTGCATGACAGCGTGTTGTCTAAAAACTGCACGAGTTCATTTTCATATTTTGGAGAAAGAGCCCGACACCGAAGGTGGAGGGCTCTTTTTCCGAAATATGAAAATGACCGAATGCAGTTTTTCTAAGACAACACGCTCGAAGGCAAAATTTTCTGGTTATTTTGATGCACGTGTGTAATTCGGGGGAATATTTCCCAAATTAGGACATGGTTTTTAAAAAATACGTTTTTATTCTTTTTTTAATACAAAAACGTACATGTAACTGTAAACAAAGTACAGAGATGCAAAAATACGATTTTTTTTAATCAGAAACGAGACATTTTTAATAATACCTATGTATTCACTAGACTTTGACGTTATTTATAAATTGTCGCTGTCAAATTTTCAATGGAATTACCATAGATACGTACGATGCCATTATCGCAGTGCTCTTTCGGTTTCTACAGTGCAATTATCGCTGTAATTTTCCGAGAATTGCACTCCTCTAATGGGATTTTTTACACATGAGGGAAATATTCTGTAATAATACTGTTTAACACAATGATTTTTTTTTTTTGGTTTATTATCCAAGGGTCACAAATATGATTATATGGTAGGTCATACTGTAATATAGGATTCGTCAAATGAACAGAAATATAACATAATATGTCACAAGCTTAAAAATTCATCTACACTGTAAAAGGCCCTGGTCTGTAAATATGATTTTAATTTGTTTTTAAATAGCTTAACTGGTTTAATATTTTTAATATCCGGCGGTAAGCCATTATAAATACGTATAGATGTTGCGTACGGGCCGTTATAAGTGCAGTGTACACTACACTGGGGAGTACAAAGTTGTTTTTTTTTTCGAATATTATAGTTGTGTACTGCAGATCTTGACAGATATTCGCCCTCTCTATTTTTAATATACATGGCTCAGACATAAATATAGATTGACGGTAAAGTTAATATTTTTTTTTGTATAAAAATATCTCTACTATGCACTTTTCTAGAAACCCGTGCAAAAATTCTTAAAATGTGACATGAGAAAGCTTTGCCAGCAGTAGCAGCATTGCCCCAACATATAATTCCATATGACAATTTGCTATATACATGGCCATATTATAAAGAGAAAAGTAGTATAAAATCTGAAACAAGAGGTCTAAGTTTCCTAAACAAGAAAGTTAGGGAGCTAAGTTGTGTGCACACTGCTTCGATCTGCTCATTCCATGTTAATTTTGAGTCTACATAAATACCCAAAAACTTAGCAAAATTTGTTTGCACTACGGAGCTGCCGTTGAGATATCTTACAAGAAAGCTCTTATCTTCAATTTGATTTTTAGTTACGGACGTCATAAATTGGGATTTCTTATAATTTAATTGCAAACTGTTTTTCTCAGAAAAACGCACCATATGTTCCACAACATCACACATATCTTCTCGCAATTCACAAGGGACTGAACTTAATAGAAAGTTAGAGTCATCGGCAAACAGTACTGTGTTTGTGTTTATTTTGGATATAGACGGCAGATCGTTATTGTATATCAAAAATAAAACTGGCGAAATAATGCTACCCTGTGGGATACCCACTTTATTGCCGAGTGGACTGGATTGTGATCCGTCTTGAAGTTTAACGATCTGCCTTCCGTCCAGAAGGCAAGACTTCAGCCACTTTAAAGAATTACCTCTTACGCCTATAGCATTCAACTTGAAAAACAAAATTTCATGATCGACTGTGTCGAATGCACGACTAAGAAAAAGCCGCACGTAGCCCTTCTATTGTCCAACGAATCCAGCACATATCTGACAGTGTCATACAATGCCGATTCCGTATTTTTATCTTTTACAAATCCATGTTGGGATGGCGTTATAATCTAGAAATTTATTTAAGAAACAGTAAGAAAGATTTTTCAAATATTTTTCCGAACTGATTTTCAACGGCGATAGGTCGGCGATTGCTCATACGCTCCGTAGGTCGGAGTAATCTTTGAAGTTTTCAAAATACTAGGAAAGACACCAGTTTTCATGGACTTATTAATTATATACAAGAGTGGTAGTTTTATAATATCTAATACATTTTTTATTATGAATCCCGGGATGTTATCACATCCTGAAGATTTTTCTGCTCTTAAGGATTTTACTATTTTATGCAATTCTGTGTGGTCAATTTGGCAAAGAAAAAGGCTGTTCGCTATGTATTTTCCGTCATAGGTACAGGGTGTTCACCCATAATGTCTCCCCCCTTTAACATTCTTAATTTTTAAGCTACAAAAGGAAATAAAAAAACAAAATTGTAGGATTTTTAATGTAGTTTTTGCACACGTAAAGAAAAAAACAAAAAATTGTATACTATACAGGGTAGATCAAAAGGATTTTTTTTTTAATCTAGCCCCCATTTTTTATTCGATTTTTCGATTCTACGTAAAATTCTAAGAATTTTTAATGTCACACACTATATGCCTATTCCTAATACCAGAGTCTATAGATATTCTAAATAGTCCAAGCACTTGGCTATTCGAGCAATAAATTTCCCTCTTGCCGACGCGCCTCCCTCACCCCCAAACTGCCGCTTCTACCGGTCGGTCGGCACTTCACTTCTAAGTAGTTTGGTACGCGGTGTCCTAAGATTCTAAGCTTACATATTTACGGGGCGTTGTACACGGTGAGCAAATATATAGAATTCAGAACAATAACTATTAGAGTGTGTGTTGAAACGTTACTTTTTGGAGATAGTTTCGGGAATGGCTTCTCAAGCAAGTCATTCTTTTTACTGCAGTGTTGATGGATGTGACGTTTATTTTTTTTCATAAGTATTTTAATATTATGGGTTTAAAAAGTTTTATCGGAAAAGTAATGAAACGCAAATTTGAAACACAACTGACACAAATATCTTGATTTCTGTACATATAAGTGTGTGAGAGAGAGAATGTGAAAGTGAATTTCGGTAATTTAAATGAAATTCTAAAATGGAATAAATAAAATTCAATTATTTTTATTTTATTTATTAATTATTTATTAAGATAGACCTAAAGGTGGGATAAAGTAGTAATTTTCCTATGGGTCTTTTAATTTTTTCTGAAACTTTTAAAGTTTCTGTTTGCGTATTTAATGGTATAAAATAGTCTTAAAAAGTTTTACAATATAAAATAAAGGGAAGTCCGAACACGAATGGATAAAAGGCATGCAGCTCATTTCTTTAAGATATGTTTTGGTCAAATTATCTTTGACAGATATTTTATCAAAATAATTCACGAGTATTTTTTCTAATTGGAATACATAATAAATGAATTATTGTTCATTCGGTGAATTTAAGTTTCCAAAATAATTGCTCTCGGTGTCGTATGCTTTAAAGTGTGTGAATAGTAATGTCTTATCTAGAGTTTCTGTTGCTTTCGAGAAAGATACGCAAGTGTCGCACTTATATGTATTTGTAAGCCTTTTTTCAGCAGATAACCACATACATAACTAAAAGCACACTAATAACTTAGCGACGATAATCATAATCTGGAAGAGTAATAGTTACTTCTTCATTTGGTGCCATCTCATTACTTTTTTCTAATACTAAATTGGTGTTTCGTAACTGAGAGAGTAGGACGCCTAAATCATCTTCGCAATTCATATAAGCTGAATGTAAAAAGTTTTGACAAAACAGCTTTCTGAATGCTCTCTCAAATTGGATTGGGGTAGGATTTATGCAATTACCACATTGTTGCCGAATACTCCCAAAATAGTTTTCCAAACAGTCTTGCTTTATGCGTCTAGTTTTTATGTACTTAAATCCAGCTTTAGCTAGACGTTCCCATAGAATTTGAATGCCTTTTATCGTTATCATCCAACCCACTCGAAACTTGTATTTTGCTGTCACGTCGTTGCCATTTTCGTTATATAATTATATTTTAAGGCTTTTCAAAAATATCCACATTTCATTCAAGAAGTCTAACTGGTAATTTAAACCTTGAAAGACATTTTTTATTTATTTGGATGATTAGTTTCATATGAATTCAAAATATCAAAAAGTTTATCGATCCTCGCTATTACATCAATTGTCGGTAAAGAATCATCAGGAAGTACTCATAAGTTTCTATATGTCTACATCCCACTAGTAACTGTCTGCTTAACACTTGGACAGCCAACTTCACTTTCATCTCGAAATTTGTGGGATGTATATGTGCGTAAGTAAGTTCAGGTGCACACCTGTAAAACTGCTTTTTATCCTCATTATAGAATTGTTCAACAAATTTCTAAGAGGTCGTTTTATCATCAAAATGGATTGAATTTTGAACAAGATTATTTTTTGTAGCCTTTTGTAGGTGTGGAGGATCAACATAATAAAGTACGCATCAATTGAAACGATACACCTTAAAAAAACACCAACTTTGAAACGCTGCAACTCAACCAAATATAGTTTAATTTGGACTTTTTGCACCATTCCTAAAAGGACGATTCTTTAGTTATAAACTGCTTGTAGAATGAAGTGAAAATATTGCACTCTGTCAATTATACAGGGTGTTGAAATAGTGAGTGCAAAAACCCTCATTTTTGACCAAGAATTTCTGCTCGGAGAGGAAGGTAATTTAGGATATTACTATACTTTCTTAAGTACTGGGCCTGTATCTCGGGACGTCTTTGCAAATTTGATGTTACCTATATACCGGCGGAGAAATGGTGAATTTTTCAAATGTGTGAATTTTATGGCGTTTTCGGGTGTTCTAGCGTGGCAATGCACATACGACTCTAAATGTCTTATTAGGGTTAACAGTTATTAGTATGCAGTGCTAATCTGTCACCAAAACATTATTAAAATGTTGCTCAGCGTTATTTATACAGGGCGACAAAAAAAAATGTTTTAAATCGGTTTTCGTCAAGGTTGTTATAGGAAAATTTTGTAAATGGAAACTCTTGTTTAAATTACAAGAGTGGCCCGTAAAACCGGTTTTGCAATTTTAAGGTTATGGTATTTCTATTTAAGAAAAAAACTCGATAAACCGATACACCTAAAAATTGGCAAACCTTGAATCGTCAAAACTTCGTCAAATTAAAGCACAAAAAAACGTGAAAAAATATTTTGTCAATTATATAAGGTGGTGAAAAAATAATGAGTGAAAAATCATTATTAATGATTTTAAACAAGAATTTCCATTTGCATCATTTTCCGACAACTCCTATAACAAGCTTGACGAAAACCGATTTAAAACACAATTTTTCTTGTCGCCCTGTATAAATAACGCTGAGCAACCTTTTAAGAGTGTTTTGGTGACACTAATTGTTCACCCTAATAAGAAATTTAGAGTCGTATGTACAATGCTAGGCTAAAACACACGGAAACGCACACATAAAAAATGCACACATTTTAAAAATTGACGATTTTTCCGCCGGTATATAAGGTAAGATCAAATTTGCAAAGACGTCCCGAGATATAGGCCCAATACTTCAGACAGTATAGTAATATCCAAAATTACTTTCCTCACCGAGCAGAAATTCTTGGTCAAAAATGAAGGTTTTTGCACTCAATATTTCAACACCCTGTATAATTGACAGCGTGTAATATTTTAACTTAATTTTACAAACGGTTAATAGCTAAAGAATCGCCCTTTTAGGCATGGTGCAAAAAGTCCAAATTAAACTGTATTTGGCTGAGTTGCAGCGTTTAAAAGTTGGTGTTTTTTTAAGGTGTATCGTTTCAATTGATGCGTACTTTAGTTAAGATTATATTCGCCTACATGAAACTCAGGATTTTTTTCGGTAATATTTAAAATTTTAGTCAACTGAGTATTCGGGAGCTTTTGAGTGTTGATAAAAAAGTAGGCTATGGGTTGTTTCCAATTTTGAAATAATCCTCTTGCCATGATAATGGCGACGTTTTGGGCTTTTAATATAAATATATTATAAAGTAGTATTTACTTGATAGATATAGAATTTTTTTTGGTGGTTCCTCCAATGCAACAAAGCATTTTCAAAAAGGCGTTTTCTTTTCTGTCCAAAAGACACGAATTTATCCTCAAAATGCTTCTCACACAAACGGTAGCTCTTGAGACTTTTATCACCAAGGTCTTCTCTTTTAGCTGCTTTGATTCAAGCTTCACATCTAAAGAAAAGGCACATTATTTACTTCATTATTTCATAATATTATTCAAAAGAACGTCTAAATAAAACCTTTAAACACATTGTAGGGCGTAGTTCTTTTCATCCCTGCAAATTTGAAAGTAGAAAGTTTGTTTATCTGCTAATAATATTTATCCAATATTTCGCTTCCGCTCTTCGAAGGACAACATTTATGAGCACACGTATGCCCAGGCATTTTTAGGTTTCGAAGAAATATGAAAATTTTGCAAACTGATAGTAACTAATTAACTATATAAACAAACCAAACTAAGAACAAAATATAATAACGAAAATGATATTTATTGTCCAAGCTACTGACAACTCAGCTCTACTGACAGCTCACCACGTAAAACTGCGCGGCGCGGCGTTAAATTCGCAAACGGTGTCATAGAACGGCCGACTAAATAAGTCGGCGTCGCCTACTCAAGAATTTGAGAAATCTTGTCCCACATGTAAGCGTAAGCTTTCGCATCTGTCCTTAATCTGTGTCCTAGCCGTTAAGCAGATTATTTTTTGTTACTTTTTATTTTTTAAATTTAGTTCACTTACTTACTATTTTTTTCTTATTTTATTTTTTTAAGGCATTTTTTATGTATACTATTTCACATTTTGCATTTGTTGTTAATACCTATCAAATGTACTCCATAATTTAACCTTTTATTAAAGTTGCGCATCTACTACTCCAAATATTAATATAATTACCTAAAGCAACTAATTCAGTTATTGATCGTTCCCCGTAGATGTATTCAAAGCGATAAAATAACGCGCGGCCTCGTATACCTCGCATTTAGCTGTTATTGCAGGTCTGCGGCAGGTGCTCACTGTGATTTACGACCGCTCGCAAAAAGAGCCGGCTTTTAGGAGAATATCAAAGGGGTGATCGAACTGTCTTAAACTGTGCTAATACTTTAGGAGTTATTGACAGTTGAAGTCGCTATTTTTTGCAACAGCCACCTAAGAATATAAGTTTTTGTTTAGCTTTTGAAGTCATTCAGGTGTAAATATTGAGTCTCCTCATTTCGATCTCATTGCTTCGAGTAGTGCTTTTGTATCGTCTGTTTTAAAAATTATTAAAGAATTATTATTATAATTAAAAAATAGCGACTTCAACTGTCAATAACTCCTAAAGTATTAGGAATAGGCATATAGTGTGTTACATTAAAAATCCTTAGAATTTTACGTAGTATCGAAAATCGAATAAAAAATGGGGGCTAGATTTAAAAAACGTTTCTTTTTGATCTACCCTGTATACTATACATTTTTTTGTTGTAACTACATTAAAAACCCTACAATTTTGTTTTTTTTTGTAGCTTAAAAATTAACGAAGTTAAAGGGGGGGGGGGGGCATTATGGGTGAACACCCTGTACAAACACTTGGTTGGTTAGACCGTTTGCCCATGTTAATAAAAAAATATCATAGTATGTTTTTTGCTTCGATCAAAATTTTTGAGTAGTTCTTTTTAGCTTGCAAGTATTTTTTTTTGTGGAAATTTTGGCAATTTTGTTATTTTATCCAGAGCAGAAAAATCTTTGATGTAGTTTGAGAGGAAGCGAATATCGTTGTTAATCCAAATCTTTTTAATATTTCTACCATTACTAATCTGTTTAGACAAACACGGAAAACACACATTGAAACAATATAAGAATACATCGTAAAAAGCATTAAAACATTCATCCAACGTTAATTTTGAATTAAACATGTGTGACCAGTTTTCATTTTGTAGGTAAGATCTAAAGTTATTTATATTTTCCAAGAAAAATTTGCGGTAGACAATTTTTTTATTTGTAGTTTTTCGTTTTTATTATTATAAATGTCATTAAATAGTATACATTGATATGTATGATCCGAAATACTTGTTTCTTGTACCCTACATTTAAAAACATTTAAATTTGTACAGCAGTTATCAATTAATGTCGATGAAGTACGGTTTATTCTCGTTGGCACCTTAAGAACATACTCTAGGTTAAAAGTCGATAAGAGATTTAAAAATTACTTACTTTCCAACCAATTTATGTTGAAATCACCCGCTAGATAGATAGATAGATAGATAGATAATTTATTTTCCTCAAGAAAAGACAATTTACAATTGTATCAGAAATAGTCAAAAATTGATCAAATTTAACACTAAAACTAACCTAACCTATAAAGCTAATCTTAGCTCTAAAATTTTGTTAAAAACATAGAAACACTACAAATGAAAACACAAACATCTTAAAGTCAGCAATACTATACAAACATTTTAAAACAAGATGCTCCTTTAATTTAATCTTAAAATTATTTATCGGTAATTGTTTTATTTCATTTGGCAACAAATTATAAAAACAGCGAGGACCAGCAAAATTTGGTGATTTGAATGCTAACATTTGTTTTGCTAGAGGAGCATGTAGCAAGTTTTTATTTTTTTGTCTAGTGTTTACAGTATGATAGTTATCAACCGATATAAACAAATTTTTATTTTTATGAACATATATACACATTTCAAAGACATAAAGACTGTATAAAGTTAAAATTTTGTATTCTTTAAAATATTTTGAGCATGACTGTGTGCTTTTTATTCCAGCAATACTCCTTATTACACGTTTTTGGGCCAGAAACACATTTTCTACATTTGTTGACCACCCCCAAAAACAAATTCCATAACGCAAACGCGATTCTACTTCTGCATAGTAGATCATTATAAGTTGTTTAATTGTAAGAATATATTTTAGGTTACGAAATTTAAACGTGGCAGAATGCAACCTTGACACAAGAAAATCACAGTGCTGTTTCCAATTTAAATTTTTGTCTATATAAATACCCAAAAATTTAGTATAATCTACTTGGTTACAGACTATGTTATTAAAGGATATATTTAAAGGCTCTACTTTCTTTTGAGAATTATGAAATTGAATAAGAACAGTTTTATCCATATTAAAATATAAAGAGTGGCTACTAAACCAAACACCTAGATCGCGGAGAGCTGCAGAAAATTGGCTGATCAAACCCTCCTGTGATTTATTGGACACTATTATAGACTTGTCATCTGCATATTTTGAGAAAAAAGCATTCGGCACCGAGCGATCAACGTCATTTACAAAAAAACACAGGACCAAGCACGGAACCCTGTGGGACACCAGTAGGGACTACGATTATGTTCTCCGTAAAGCCATTTTGTCTTTCTAAGACAGCACTGAAATTATCTAGAAAAGTGGACACATCACTATATGGTGCTCTGTATACACCTAAAATATTTATTTTAATATCATTAAAAGAAATCACACAAGACGCAAACTCTGAAACACCCTCACAACACTCTTGAGAAACATCAACATTTCTAAAATTAGAACACATTTTTTATGCACATATATACATACACCACCAGCTTCTAAATCCTTACGACAGTACGAAGATATTAATCCGTACGAATCGATGTTACACAGTTTCATTTTTGCTCCTGTAACCAATGTTCGGTAAGAATTAGGATATCAGGTTTTTCTTCGTCCAGTATTATTTCTAATTCATTAATTTTATTTGCAAGGCTACGGATATTTAAATGTAGCACTTTTGTCTTATCTTCTTCCAACTTTGTGTTATGATTACTTAAACACTGGTATTTGTTTTGGTTGGTATTGTCGCCTAAAGCGAAAGGGCTTTACTTGTACTCCCCTTAGCCAGAAAGAAGAGTCCATTACCGTGTTCAAAAGATCATAACTAAGTCCCACTTTGAAGGACACGTTACCACTTTCATGTTTAGAGACTATTTCTATGTCAAAATTAGCATTGGGTAGTTTTTCACCCAGGTATTTTTTCAGGCCCTCAACTGTTGATCCTCGAGGGCATTTTGAAACATGAATCCATCCTTTTTTCTCCGCTGGGGCGAACTCATTTTCATTTGGCGGACTTGTATTTTGGGTGCCAGTTATAACATCCGAAATCCTACTTCTGTTACATGATCGATGTGCCCACGCATCCTGTACCGTTGTGTTCCCCTTCTCATTAGTACTACCACGTGTGGTGGGTGTGGCTAGCAGCAGAGCGACGGGTCCTGCGTCCGGGGCTTCTAGGCCTGCTTTAGAGGTATCAGCGGCGCTCTCGCTGGTAGAGATGGGGCCTTCTTTAGTAGTGTTGTTGTTTTGGCGTATGTTTTTCCTAACCCCATTTTCGGCATCTCGCTTTAAGAGATTTATTATGTAGTACAAGCTTTCAGTGGATTTCTCCAGTTCTTTCACTAATCTTTTAGCTGAAGATGCTTCAATCTGTTCAATTCTAAGGTTAACGTTGGTTTGTATACATACTGCCTTGCTGCACGTCGTATGTGGGTCACTTATAGTTTCGTGAAAAACATCTTCCTCGATCCTCAAGTTTTCTTCTAGGCATTTATTAACTATTTCACTTGTTACAACACCTTCTGGTAATCTTTTATGCACGATTATATGTATTAAATCGCGTTTATTTAACTTATTTAGATCGGAGTTAACTTGAGCGATATGTTTGCCTCAAATTTCATGGAAAGGCTTTATAGTTGGGACAATTTATTCTGAATTCCTTAAATATTATTTTAGTTGTTACTCTGCGGTCTTTTAGCGATCATCTATCGTAGTTTTCATGTTTTGTATCTAATTTAACAACATTTAGTCTCGAAATTGTGTGAATCAAATTGATAACTTTTTGTTGTATTGTGGTGCGAAAAGCGCATAAAAAACCTTAATCTCCACTGGTGAAAAAAGCTAATTCAGACAAGTCATGGACTCCTAAAATTTGTTTTACGGTATCGAAACCAAGGAAAGCTTGACGAAACATCCGTGCGTTTCAAGTGCCGCTACAACACTGATTGCTTCGGGATAGATGCGCCTGAAAGTCACCGATTATTGGATTGGCAATATATCTAGAGATATTACTGATTATTTTAGTTATCCTGTGCTCTTTCACAGTAAAACTAAAATAATCAGTAGGCTAACAACAGAATATCATTTATAAATCCGCTTGGATCTCTGTGACCTCGAGCGAAGACGGCCGCATCACAGGCATCCTATTTTCAAATAATGCCTTAAGCGTACAGTGCGAATTTAGCGTTATTGAAGAATATACGCACTAAAATCAGATATATAATCTTGAACGCAGTAAACCGCATTAAAGAAAACTACAGAAAAGTTTAGATTTCTTAACAAAACTTCCCTGCGCTTCGAGTGCGCTACAACGCTGACTGCTTCGGGCAGAATCTCAGGTCAGTCGAGCTTGGAGGTAGATTTCTGTCAAGGCGGGTTTTAAAATTTAGGAGAGTTGGTCGAAACTTGCGCTTCCTCAGTTACTAGTAACATCAAATCGGATATAAAGAAATAGGAGTAAATTATAAACTAAAGAATAAGATCAATCTTTGCAGCAGTCCATTACAACTATTTTAAATGAAAGGACTATCAATGTATTACATCTATAAAAAATAATAAAGCAGTATTGAAGTCGACCATAAATGCAGCATGTTTATTTCGTCGGTGAAAATTAAAACCTGAATCTGTAATTTTTTTATAAATATAGGGTTATCCAACGAGGACTAGACAAGGCGATTTTTTGACTTTCCCTGTACTTTTATAAAAAAAAACTAAAATAGCCATCTTATTTAATTTTCTCCCGCGAATTCGCATATGTTCAGCAAAAAACAATTGACATCAAATAAAAGTGCTAGGGGTCTCTTTGATATTTTTTTAAATTGAACACCCTGTATATTACTACATTTTTGGACTCTCTAGAAAAATCTAAACACATTTTGTGTATAATATCCTATACCTATCCTTAGCTGTTTACCAAATATTGACAGTTGAAAGTCGGGTATTTTGACACTTTGACAGGCTCTAAAATCTAAACCGCACCAGATCATAGAAAACGGTTTGCACATTCCTATCTTAAGTTTTCATAAACTATCGAATGACAGAATCTTCGAATTTAACCTGCGGATAAAATTAACCGGAACTTTTAACCTCCGGGTAAATTCAAAGTTACTATCGTTCGATAGCTTATGAAAATCTAAGATAGGAATGTGCAAACCGTTTTCTTTGATCTCGTGCGGTTTAGATTTTAGAGCCTGTCAAAGTGTCAAAATGTCGGACAATTTGAGTCCGACTTTCAACTGCCAATATTTGGTAAATAGCTAAAGATAGGTATAGGATATTATACACAAAATATGTTTAGATTTTTCTAGAGAGTCCAAAAATGTAGTAATATACAGGGTGTAACATTTAAAAAAATATCAAAGTGACCCCTAGCACTTTTATTTGATGTTCAATTGTTTTTTGCTGAACATATCCGAATTCGCGGGAGAAAATTACATAAGATGGCTATTTCAATTTTTTTTTATAAAAGTGCAGGGAAAGTCAAAAAATCGCCTGTCTAGTCCTCGTTGGATAACCCTGTACAGGGTGATTCTCTATAATGTCCACCCACCTTAATTTGTTTATTTGGGGCAGAAATATTTTGTAAAAAATGTGAGCTTGTAGGATTTTTCTGTACTTTTTGCACAGGTATTTGAAAATTGATGAAACATATTAGTATACAGGGTAGATCAAAAAGTATACTTTTTTTAAATGGGACACCCTATATTTGAATTATTTTATTGATTCTTCGTTTGATTCTAAGCATTTTTTATATAACAAGTCATATACTTAATGAAATATTAGCGAATAAACATTTTAATTTAAAATTTTAGGTTCTTATCTAGTAGCAATGGATAAATCAATAAAAGTGAAGTGACAGTAACAATCAAGTCATTCAAAAAGGATCGCTGCAATTTGTTATTAAAAATGCCATACTCGCAAAGAGAAAAACAAATAATTTTAAGTTCGTTTATTCACTCCATGCAAAAAAACAATTAAAAGGATATTCGAAAAATTTCAACAAACATCAAGTCTGAACAGAAAGAAAAGAGTGGTGCAAGATAACGAAGATGCGCAACTTAATATATTCCTTTCTGTGCAAGAAAATCCAAATATATCCATAAGGCATATTTCAAAAAGTTTACAAGAATGGAATGTTCGTTATACGTCCTATTCAAAAGTGCAGAAGACTCTTAAGAAAGCTGGTTACAAGCCTTTCAAGATTAGACCCACCCCGAAATTAACACAGACGCATAGAGAAAGGAGAGTAGAATTTTGCCGCTTTATGCTGGAAAGAATTAATAATAATCCCAACTTTTTAAGAAACATCCTGTGGACGGACGAATCTACCTTTGTTACTGATGGCATTATAAATAGAAAAAATACCAGGTATTGGGCTACAGAAAACCCATTCTGTTACAGAGAATTTAGATTTCAAGGGCGCCAGTCCGTTAACGTTTGGTGCGGATTGATGGATAACAAAAGTATTGGACCCTATTTTTTTGATCAAAACTTGAATGGAGACTTTTATTTACACTTTCTCGAAAGCGACCTAGAAGATTTTCTAGATGAATTACCTTTGCAGCACTTCGGACATGTTATATTGCAGCAGGACGGAGCCCCACCCCATAGCACCTTAAGAGTGAGAAACCACTTAAACCAACGTTTTAACATATGGATTGGTAGCAGAAATGCACCAATTAACTGGCCAGCCAGCAGTCCAGATCTGACTCTAATTGATGCGTTTCTATGGGGATATGTATTTAAAAAATCGCATTTACCAAAATCATATCTAAAGCAACTAATTAGGAACGAAATAAATGAACTAAATGAAAGCCATTCAGATTTTGTAAGAGGATATTTGGAGAAACTTCGAAGAACATTACTAGCATGCATCGAGCAAGATGGAGGCCCTGTGGAGCAACTCAATATTTAGGAACATATATTTTTATATGATATAGTTAGTTAAGTAGTTAGTTTTTTTATTAAGTTTTATTTGCTAATATCTCAAAGACAGCTGACTTTGAGTATATGACTTGTTATATAAAAATGCTTAGAATTAAACAAATTCAATCAATAAATTAATTCAAATATAGGGTGTCCCATTTAAAAAAAGTATACTTTTTGATCTACCCTGTATACTAATATGTTTGATCAATTTTTAAATACCTGTGCAAAAAGTACAGGTAAAATCCTACAAGCTCACAATTTTTACAAAATTTTACTGCCCCAAATAAACAAGTTAAGGTGGGTGGACATTATAGAAAATCACCCTGTACATCCACGGTTGTAGAAAAAATATGTTGATGCTGCAATTGGCAAAGACTCGTGCGGCAAAGAACTTACCGCACTTATTACATAATCTACTGTTAGAATTTGAGATACATAATTATTTTTTTTAGGTATTACCGTTAAGAAAGGAGAAGTCTCCTCCCAAGATCAATAAGGATGACTTTGATATACGGCCTAATGGAGGTCAAAGTAAGAGCAAATCACGGTCAAGATCTAAGAGCTTATCTAAGGACAGAACGAGCAAGTCTAGAAGTCGAAGCAGAAGTTCCTCTCGATCTAGCGAAAGGTAATATCTGTTTTTCTTACACCTATACTTCAACTGATTTAATAAACATTTACTACTTTAATGAAATTCATTAAGATCAGATTATCCATTAACCGATAAGAATGCAGTATCACAGCACTTTTTGTCAATTCATAGTTACTATTTACTTACTAAATTTTGAAAGCTAAAGTATTTATTTTTCATTATTATGCCTGGCCATAGAAAAGATAATGTATGCAACTCACACTTAATTTCTATTAACTCTTTGTGATCATGTGGTCCGAATCTAATCTAATCAAATCTAAGAGTTTTTTCTGCTTGCCTAATAAGCGTTAACTAGAACCAACATTTGAAAGAGCTCCCGACATCGCTTATCTCAATTTAATATTATTCACTAGAGTCTAGCGCGCCTCCTTAATTTTTGATGCGAAACCGTGCACGCGCAATGGCGAAACAAGAATAACAGGTATTAATATGGCTTTACATGGCCCTCCGCTCGCTTCGCTCGCTACGGGGGCGCAATCAACAGGAACTAACCGAAGGCGAACCCAAAATTAAGAAGAAAAAGTAAATTAATAAAAAACAAACAACCTTAAAAAAAGGTAAACAAAACATCTGTCGCTACCGGGAATCGAACCCGCAGCGCTGAAATGACAAGCAGAACCTCTACCTACCACACCAACGAGGCGTTCATGGAATTTCTCTAGAACGTAAAGACATGGATAATTCCGATATATTCGGCAGGCGCCGCGCCGTTCATGTGAAATACGTTTAATATGCAAAGAAGGTCACCCGTTTGCTGTAAACAAATGCACTAGAAATTCTTTTTTTGTCTGTTTGTGATTAATTTTGGGATCAGTTTTTCTACCTGTTATATTAGTTTGGCATTACAAGTTATGAGCATAGTATGAATTTGAATGTAAAGTCTAAAGCGGGATAGGGACTATGCTATAGGTTAGACAAATGTGTTTCTCCGAAAGAGACCATATGAGTGCTACAAAAAAATTGTTTATATTGAATTATGTACAGGGTGGCCCGTTTAAGAGGGGCCTATACCTTATCTCGAAAACTACGGGGGTTGGAAACAAAAATTAAATACAAAAGTTATTCCTAGTAAAATGATCTTTATTTTTTTTTTGTATTGTTTTAATCGTCACTTCTTTATATACAGGATGGTCAAAGAAAGTTATAATTTTTTAAATGAAACACCCTATATTTTATTACATTTTTGGATTCTACTTAAAATTCTAAGCATATTTGATGTATGATGTTATACCTCTAGACTTAGTAGTTTCACAGATATCTTCTTCTTTCCGAGCCGTCTTCAATGAAGGTTGGCGATCACATTGGGAAATGCGTGTCTATCTTGTGCCGTTCTAAGGACTTGCTCGAAGTTCAGGCCGGTCCGATTTCTGATGTCTCGCATCCAGGACAGTCGTTTTCTTTCTAAACCCATTTTTCCTTCCAACTGTCCCTCAATTATTAGTTGGGGCAACTCGTATTTTTTCATGCCTAAGTAGGTGGCCCAAATATGCTGTTTCCCTTACTTTTATGATATGTAGTAGCTCTCGCTCACCCCCTATTCTCTGAAGTACTTCATCGTTCGTAATTCTCTCCGTCCAAGGAATCCTCAGCATTCGTCTGTAGCGCCAGAGTTCAAACACCTCCAGTCTATTCATCATGCCCGCTTTCAACGTCCATGATTCAACGCCGTACAACAGAATTGACCAGACGTAACATCGCACCAGTCTCAGACGCAGGCTCAGGTCCAAGTATGAATCAGAGAGGAGTCGCTTATATCGCATAACTCCTTGACGTGCTTGCTCAATTCTAGTCCATATTTCGTTATCGGGGTTTGTGTCTCTTTCAATCCAGGAACCCAAATATTTAAAACGATGTACCATTTCTAGGACTTCGCCGTCGATTTGCAATGGAATCGGGATATTCTTATTTTTGCTAATTACCATTGTCTTTGTTTTCTTAATGTTGATCTTCATACCATAGCGTGAGCATGCTCTTTGAACTCTATCAATAAATTCTGAAGCCCAATGTCTGTGTCGGCCATTAGTACCGTACCATCTTCTGCTGTTGACGGTTTCCCTATTTACTTTGATTCCATCTGAAATATCCTCTAATGCGAATTTAAACAGCTCCTCCGAGAAAACATTAAAAAGGGCCGGTGACAATATGCATCCCTGTCGCACTCCTTTACTAATATCTATTTCCGCAGATGTAGTATTCTTTGTTCTTATTTTAGCTGTTTGATACCAATAAAGATTCTTTATTAATTGGATATCCTTTTCATCGATTCCCACGTTGACAAGGGAGTTTAGGAGGCCTGTATGTGGAACTCTGTCAAAAGCCTTTTCGAAGTCAACAAAACAGGCTCTTTTGCTGATCCCTGCATTTCTGAGCCAGAATTTGTAGGCTAAACAGTACTTCACGAGTGCCCATGCCTCTCCTGAATCCAAACTGTTCTCTTGAGATTACCTCGAGTCTCTCTCGGATTCGATTGTGGACAATTCTGAGAAGGATCTTTAGGCCGTTGCTCATCAAACTAATCAACCTAAAGTCATTGCATTGACGAGGATTCGGCTTTTTGGGAATGGGAATGAATGTAGACTCTAGCCATTCTGTTGGAATTTTACCAGAGTTATATATTTGGTTTATAGCCTTAGGAGGAGATCCAAGTTTTCTTCATCAATTAATTTAATAACTTCTGGATAAATATTGTCAGGTCCTGGGCTTTTATTGTTCTTCAGTTGGTTAATAGCACGTTCAAGTTCACATTTAATTATGGTAGGACATTCGTTATTATTGCTAGTAGATGGCACTTCTCGTAAGTCGGCAAATAAATATCTGATATAAGTTTCCCATATGACTATTTCCTTGGAGATGTCTTTTGCTAGTTGGTGGTTGTTATCAAACAGTCTATATGGTGCTTGTCGCTTATTTGCTCCAGATATTTCCTTTATTTTTTGTGTAGGTTGAAACCATCATGTTTTCGCTGTAAGTTTTCCAGTTCCTCACACCTTTCCCTCATCTAGTCCTCTTTTGCTTCTCTGATTTTCCGCTGAATAATTGTATGGATGCGTCTATATTCCGTTGGGTTTTTTTTTGCATTCCCGACGCTTGTCCATTAGCTTCAGAATTTCTCTGGTTATCCATTCTTTCTTTTTCTTAATCTCTGACTTGAGGTGTTTAGCTGTGACCACTTTTAATACATTAGATATTTCAGTCCAGGTCGCGTCGGTGTCATCTGCTGTCAGTTGGTTTCGATTTACTTGCTGGAGGTTGGCGTTAAGCTCGATCTGCAGGGAGTTTTTCCTCGCCTCTTGTTTTAATTGCTGCACGTCAATTTGTGGTGTTGGGTTTCTTTTCTTCGTGAGCTTAAGTGTCAGAGAGAAATCAATTATCACAGGATTATGATCAGATCCTATATCTGCGCCGGGGTAAGTTTTTGCATTTTTGACTGAGCTGCGCAATCTCTGATTTACCATGATGTAGTCAATTTGGTTTCGCACTATGTTGTCATTATTGTGTTCAGGAGATGTCCACGTGTAGAGTCTTCGCAGGTGTTGCTTGAACAAAGTATTTAGGATTACAAACTTGTTTTCTTGACAGAACTCTATCAGCCTGTCCCCTCTGTCATTTCTTTGCCCCAATCCAAAGCTCCCAACCATCTCTGACGAGTTTCCCTTTCCGACCTTCGCATTTAGGTCACCCATAACAAAGGTAACTTCTTCCTTTCGTGTGTAATTTAGTAATTCCTTGAGGTCACCATACCATTTCTCAAGCTCATCCAGTGGTTTATCGCCGGTCGGAGCGTATACCTGAATCAAATTAATATTTACAGGCTTTCCAGATAGTTGTATGAGCATGCATCGATCAGATAAATGGTACGAAACCTACACCCAGAGTACAAATAATATCGAGTAGATTCACTCAGCAAAAATCGTTTCATGTTTGTGGATCAAACGCAAAAGCCGCAGCACGGTAAAAAATTAGTTTTTACTTTACCTGCAGCAGCGAGTAGTTTGTGGGGGGAGATTCAAAAAGTATTAACTGATGCAAAATTATTTCCTCGGTTATTATTTGATACACGATATTACAAAGAGCGATTAAGGTAATATTTAATACGTGATTCAAATGAATAAAACTATGTAATAAAGTTATACAAAATAGTAACGTATACTAAATTCAAAAACATTATAAACAAAGGTAATACCTATTAAAATAATTTATTTGACAGTTTGTAACTTGATTCATCTATTAAAACATGTATAAAGCAGAAGGTTCAAAGTACCTGACAAATATTGTGGGAATTTAAATATAAAAAGGACATATTAAGCTAGTAAACTAAATTTATAGCTTCTTAAAGGTCTTAACACTTCATTACTCGCGCTACGAGTATTTCTCTCACATTTTCTGCGAAATCGTCAGTTTTCGGAGATGGCTTTGCGAACGGAGCTGTCCTCCACTCTAGCTGACTTATTTGGCGTCCTCTTTAACATGGCCAATTAACCGGGTGCATTTCTCAAGTGATTGGCTGCATTTGTGAGAATTTCTCTCATCGCGCTACGTCTAACATTGAAAGTGCATGCTACATTTGCCACACATGATGTCATATGCGTGATGAACTACTAACCCAAACTAACCAATAGTAATCAAAAGCACCAAAAAGAACTAAAATGTATCGGAACAGATTAAACAAATTAAAGTAAGTTAAAACTAACTCAAATTAACCGAACTTTTGCAGCCAACCAAAACTAACCAAATACATTAAAATTGGTTATAACGTATCGGATCCGGTTCAAATTACTAAAATAAATTGGAACTAACTGAAACTAACCGAAAGTTGATTGAACAACTAACCAAAAGCACCAAAAAGGGCTAAACCGTATCGGGCAAATTAAAAATATTAAAGTAAGTTAAAATTAACTTAAATCAACCGAATTTTGGCGACTAACCAAAACTAACCGAAAACATTAAATTTGATTGTAACGTATCGGAGTCGGTTCAAGTGACTAAAATAAATTAAAACTAACTGAAATTAAAGAAATGCCATTATAATTTTTTTTAACATAATTATAAAAAAATAAAAAAAGGTGCGGATATGAAGACCTAAAAAATTACCCTCCACTTGTAGATAGGAAAATCTATTAATATATAACTAGCCATGACGTTGCTGTAGATAATATTTCTAACCTGTTCCGAATTGTTTTAGCCCGTTTTTGCGCTTTTTGTTAGTTTTGGTTAGCCGTTTAATTAACTTTCGGTTAGTCTCAGTTAAATCCAATTTATTTTAGTCAACCGACTCCGATACGTTATAATCAAATTTAGTGTTTTTCGTTACTTTTGGTTAGTCGCCAAAGTTCTGCTCGTTTTGGTTAGTTTTAACTTACTTTAATTTTTGTAACCTATTCCGATACGTTTTAGTGCTTTTGGTTACTTTTGATTAGTTTTGGTTAGTCATTCAATCAGCTTTCTGTTAGTTTTAGTTGATTTTTATTTATTTTAGAATTTGAACCGGTTCCAATACGTTACGAGTATAATTAATTTTAATGTTTTTGGTTAATTTTAGTTAGTCGCCGAAGTTCGGCTAATTTAAGTGAGTTTCAACTTACTTTAATATTTTTAATCTGTTTTGATTTATGTTTTCGCTTTTTTGGTTACTTTTGGTTAGCTTTGTTGTTCAATCAACTTTCGGTTAATTTCAGTTAGTTTCAATTTATTATAGTCATTTGAACCGGTTCCAATACGTTATTACCAATTTTACTGTTTTTGGTTAGGTTAGGTTAGTCGCCAAAATTCGGTTAATTTGGGTTAATTTTATCTTACTCCAATATTTTTAATCTATTACGATACGTTTTAGCCGGTTTCGGTGCTTTTAGTTTCTTTTGGTTAGTCATTCAATCAGCTTTCGGTTACTTTCAGTTAGCTCCAATTTATTTTACTCATTTGAAGCGGTTCCGATACATTATAACCAATTTAAATGTTTTTGGTAAGATAATGTCAGTCGCCAAAATTAGGTTAATTTGGGTTAGTTTCAACTAACTTTAATATTTTTAATCTGTTCCAATAGGTTTAAGCCCTTAGTGCTTTTGGTTACTTTGGCTAGTTTTGATTAGTCGTGCAATCAACTTTTTGTTAATTACAGTTAGTTTCAATTTATATTAGTCATTTGAACCGATTCCGATACTTTATAACCAATTTTAATGTTTTTGGTTAGTCGCCAAAATTCGGTTACTTTGGGTTAGTTTCAACTTACTTTAATATTTTTAATCTGTTCCAATACGTTTTAGCCCTTTTTGGTGCTTTTAGTTACTTTTGGTTAGTTTTGGATAGTTTTTCAAATCAACTTTCGGTTACTTTCAGTTAGTTCCAATTTATTTTAGTCATTTGAATCGGTTCCGATACGTTATAATCAAATTTAATGTTTTTGGTTAGTCCTTAAAATTCCGTTCGTTTTGGTTAGTTTTAACTTAATTTAATTTTCGTAACCTGTACCGGTACGTTTAAGCCCGTATTGGTTACTTTTGGCGAGTTTTGGTTAGTCATTCAATCAACTTTCGGTGAGTTTCAGTTAGTTCCAATTTATTTTAGTCATTTTAATCGATTCCGATACCTTATAAATCAAATTTTAAGTAAATAAACTAACACGATCTCACACGCGTATGATGTCATGTGTCAAATGTAGCATGCACTTTTTCACGATTTGAGGCCCTATACTACTTTTCAATGTTAAAATATAAGAGTTGCTTTAAAAACACAAAAGGTCATGTGAAAAATTCGCAATTATTAAAACATAAACGGATTTTTGCTCACGCTAGTGGTGACGGGCATTTTATTTTTGCCGTACTTGTTTTCTTTTCTCACTATTGTCTTTATCCAAATTTAGGTAAATAACAGAATTTTAATAAAGACATATTTGTTAAACCGATTATACGTGTAATTGAAAAACTGCATATTATTAAAAAAATATTATAAATCTTACCTGATAGGGTCTTTGGGGCATCTAAAAAATGAAAATCCTTCACCCATTTTTGTAATACAATTATCCGCACAACAATCAAATCGAAAAGCGATCTTAATAATTATTTAATTCAACGCGACCCAACAGTACAGAATATCAAGGCGTTTGCACACTGACCGTAAATTCTCCCTCGTAGTGTAGCCACCGCTGGCCGCGAACGAGATTGATCCGGATTCGCTTCGAAGGTAAAAACTGTCGGCGAAATTGGAAATTTGTCTCGAGTGAAACTACCGTATATACTTATTTATACCGTGCTACAACTGAGGTCGCTATGTTGGAATTCAGTAAGATGCCCACTCCATGTCGATGGGCGGGATCGTTGTTTCCCGAATAATAAAAGGTTTTGTCTGAGGTCGTGATCGATCCTGAGCCTGGCCATCGTGTTTCACTAATTCCAAGGATGTGCATGCCAAGTCTATCCATCTCATAGCAGGCATTTGCCAGCTTGCCTCCCTCGAACAGTGTTCGCACATTTCATGTCGCTATTCTGTAAGTGTGGCTTATAGTCTTCAACCCGGGGATTCTTGGCACCCTCTGACCATTGACTGAGGGCCATCCTTTGTGAATTTCTTGCCATTGTGATATACACGGGAGAGTAAATGGGGTGGTTTCCCTTGCCTTCCCCATCGCAGTATGAAGGCCATCTAATACTGTTACAGTCGAGCCTTCACTGTCCTCACTTGAACCAATCCAAGATCATTCCTTTTGTGCTTCGACTCGGTACTAAAAATGCTGCTGCCCATGTCCAGGCTGAATTTTGGTTCGCCCCGAGTATTTCGTTTCCTCGGTACCACCCATATCTTGGGAGGCGTTCCCCTATCCACCACCTGGGGAGGCGCCCGATGGAGGATCCAGCAAACCCCCACACGGGGTATAAACAGTTGAAATTCGGTACTTTGACTACTTTTCACCTTGGTAGCAAGAAGACCATTAGAGATGGAGTAAAATTAATTTCACATTCCTATGTTAACTTTTCAAGAGCTATCTGACGGTACTAATTGGCAGGTATGGGTACTAAATCTGGTACCTCAGTAGGTACCATCAGTTAGCACCATCAGATAGCTCTTGAAAAGTTAAGATAGGAATGTGAAATTAATTTTACTCCATCTCTAATGGTCTTCTTGCTACCAAGGTGAAAAGTAGTCAGAGGACCGATTTTCAACTGTTTATATCTATGAAACTACTAACTCTAGAGGTATAACATCATACATCAAAAAATGTGCTTAGAATTTTAAGTAGAATCCAAAAATGTAATAAAATATAGGGTGTTTCATTTAAAAAAGTGTAACTTTCTTTGACCATCCTGTATATAAAAGTGACGATTAAAACAATACAAAAAAAAATAAAGATCATTTTACTAGGAATAAGTTTTATATTTAAATTTTTTTTCCAACCCCCGTAGTTTTCGAGATAAGGTATAGGCCCCTCTTAAACGGGCCACCCTGTACATAAGTAAAAAATATTCAGATGAGATACTTTTTTGGAAGAAGTTCCCTCGAATGTGGATTCGTTTAGTTCAGAAGCTCCATCTGTAGACGATCTCGAGGAACTTGACGATTTCGTGAAAAATATCATCCCCTTTGAGAATATTAGCTATGACAGTAATGCTAACAAAAATACTATCACAACTTCTGCATGCAGTAAAAAATTATGAATCTGTTAGTGAAGATGAACTTTCCCTAATAAATGTTGTTAAAACACCTTTTGAAGGACTGACGATACACATTTTATTAATAAACCTCATCCGTTCACTTAGTATTGGCCCCAGTATTTTTGATGATGCTGAATCACTCACCAAATCGGGGCGATCGGTTTTTCCAACCAATGCAGAAGAAATTATATGTTTTTTTGCATAAATCTAGTGATGGGCCTTTGAAAAACTCAGCTATAGAGACTATTGGTCCTCTTCGATACAAATGAGGGACCCTTGTATTTCTTCGTGATCGTTCTGATTGGCTTTCGAGCAATATACACATGAATGACGATTCGGTTCAACCAAACCAAGGCGACGTCGACGCAGGCTTTGATAAGTTGTATAAACTTCGGCCAATAATGGGCATTCTTTCAGAAACCTATTTGAGGTGTTATGAACCTAATGAACACGAAAGTATTGATGAGACAATGGTGAAATTCAAAGACAGAATCGGGTTCCGCCAATACAGGTCTCTGAAACCGGGGGTATAAAATCTGGATACGCGCAGATCAATCTGGATATTGTTACGTTTTTCCGTAGGTTCTGACGAAATCACAGCTCTTACTGTTTTAAACTAATACTATCTTTATTCTTTATCACTCTATGCAATTAAAAACACTAAACTATTTTTATAACTTTACAACTATTAGATCTTTACAATTCAGAACTCAATTATTGACTAGGTCAACACGCGTTCTGCCTGCTATTTATATACAATTTAAAATCTATCGCGAATACTCCGTGCGAAGCGAGGCTTCTCTATATTATTCTCGACCAGGGCTGCACGCATCGGGAGAATTCCACAGCTCCTGAATCTTCGCGGCCGGCGATGACTTGTACGTAGACTCGATAGAGCCAGTTCTATAGGATGGCACAAAAACATTCCATGACGCGCCATGACATTGCCTCCCTCTTAAACCTGATCGCCCCGATCAGCTACTTCATGTCCGTGATATGCTTTGAGCCTGTCGAGGTGGTCAACTTTCAGTTTGCTTCTGGGGCTGCGTTGAATTCTATACACTACGTCGTTTTGATGACTGTATAGGGCCCTTCCCATAGTGGCGTTAGCTTGGGTGATCTTCCTTTCTTCCGTTGCGGATTATATAACCAGACTTTACCATTCATCTGAAATCCCATAGAGTTAGCTTGGAGATCATATCGAGCCTTCATTCGGTCACTGGCGAGACGTTCAAACGGTAATCCCACATCATTCTGTTTCATCTTCCCACTAGATCTTGTCTGGGGTCCTTGACTTGAGGTAGAGGTTGAACACTGCCGGCACCATGATTTCACATCCTGGCAGTAGTTGACCCGGTAAAATCTGTCGCGGATTTTGTGAATCGTTCTGTTAACTCCGAGATGAGCACCAAACTTTCCATTATATACTCCTTCCAGAACTTCCGATACCCTCTTCCTTGGTGCCACTAACTGCGTCTTCACTACTTTTCCATCGGCGCTTTCCCAGGTTCGTTTAAGGAGTCCATTTTCAACTACCAGGGAGTCCCACTGAGCCCACAGAGATTTAAAAGTAAATTCCTTAGTTGACATATCTCTCCAGCTAGGTTGACGTTATTCTTTAGCTTTTAGCAGTAGTGCTATTTCACTATCCTCAAGCTGATCTTTCTTTAGTTGGTCTGTAGTCCACTGCTGATCAAGTTTAAACTTGATTTACCTAATGGGAGTGATTCCTTCTCGTTGGTCTATTCTTTGGCAGTGTTTATAATTGTCCTCGCATGACGTTCTGGATAAAGCATCTGTATTATTATGCCATCTTCCTTCCCTGTGCTTAGCCTTAAAGTTATATTGTTTTAACCCTTCCTGACTTGACTTTGAACTGCTAGCGTCTTTTGAAATGCCCGGTCCTGCCACATATATAGTACTGATTTGAAACATTTCGGTTACGTGGCCGATCTTCTAGTGGCTCCCGGAATCTTTGTACTCGACAGTCCCTTTTGAAATGTCCATCCTGCCAAATCTATGCACTGATTTATAGCATTTCGGTTACATGGTCTAACTTCTAGTGGCTCCCGGAATATCTGTATGCGACAGTCCCTTTTGAAATGTCCAGTCTTGCCACATCTATAGCACTGATTACGGTTGTATGGCCTAACTTCTAGTGGCTCCCGGAATCTCCCCGTGGCCTGAAGAACTTCGGTTAATTTCTTCAAAATACCGTCCATCTCAGTTAGTTTAGAACTGTTCGCCAACTTTTCTTCCTGGATGGATACGTCCCTGATTGCTGGCTTAGAGATGTTACAGGCCGCCTCGATTTCTGGCTCTTCCCAAAACTTCACGGCTGTTATCAAATTTGGCTAGACGTAGCATTTTCTGAGTTTCTGCATCTCTGCTACCATCCACGAAATGTGGGCGCAAGATCCTCTTGAAATTCTTCTGTTGCTCCCGGGTAGGCCATATGAATGAGACGTCTAACGTCTGCCTCGAACTCTTGTAGGCATTGACCAGGCTTCTGATGTCGAGACTTTACGTGTGCCTGATAAAGCTGTCTTTTATGTTGGTCGCCAAATCGTCTCTCTAGGGCAGCTATAAGTATGTCATATTTCCCCTGTCGGCTGATGGGAATGGTATGTAGTAGTTCAAGGGCAGATCCACAAAGCGCTACCACTAGTGACGTAGCCATTTCATCGTTATTCCAACCGTTGGCAACAGCAGCGGCTTCAAATTCTCTTCTGTACATTGTCCGTAATACGTTGGAGATTTGATATGCTGTCCTGAGGCGAATACCCTCTCGGTGGGTTGATTTTTTAGTCTGGTAACTTCTGCTTGTAGATTCTTCATTTCTTTCCGTACGTCCCCTACTTCTTTTTTCAAATTTCTCATTTTGCCCGTCCAATATTTTCTGCAATTCCATTTCTGAAGCTGGTCCTATTCTGCTTGCCTTCTACGTTCATTCTCTTCCCCTTCCGCTTGCCTTGCCTTTTATTTTCTTGATCTTGAAACATTTTCTGAAGCTGGTCCTGTTCAATTTGCTTTTTATCTTCTTGATTTTCAAACATTTTCTGAAGCCTGCCCTGTTCTGCTTGCCTTTTATCTTCTTGGTCTTGCCAAAATTTTCTGAAGCCGGTCTTCCTGTTCTGTTTGCCTTTTATCTTCTTGGTCTTGTAAAATTTTCTGAAGCCGGACCTGTTCTGCTGGTCTTTTACGTTCATCTTCTTCCCGATCCGCTTGCCTCTTAGCATTTAGATTTGCCATGAAATCGGCCAACATTTTATTTATTTGGTCCATTTCTGCCTTGTATTGACCATAGAATGTTATAAAATGTTCTCAGAATCCACCAGTCAAAACAGCCTCGTTGACCTACTTGTACCCTCTTCTCTCCTCGAACACTTCACAAGCCTCGTTTCTTCACAATCCGACTTCTGACACCAAATGTTACGTTTTTCCCGTGGGTTCTTAACGAAATTACAACTTTTACTATTCTCTACCACTTCATACAATTAAACACACTAAACTACTCATAACTTTACAACTAATAGCTTTTTACAATTCAACACTCAATGATTAACTAACTCAACACCCTTTCTGCCTGCTACTTATATATCATCCTATATCTATCACGAATACTCGGGAAGAAGCGAGGCCACTCTATATGATCCTCGACCAGGACATCTAGAGAATTTCACAGTTCCTGAATCTTCGCGGCCGGCGTAGATGCGGCAAGGCCGGTTCTATAGGGTAGCACAAAAACATTCGGATGGTTGCTAGCCGTGGCAATACATTATATTTTACTCAAAACTTAATACTGGCTTTACATGATAAGTGCCTCCAAAAACGGATTTTTTACAGGAAACGCAGATAATGATTTTTAGGTTATTTTTTACCTTTTAACCATATTACTTTTTAATTGTTTTTTTTTTTTGAAAATAAACGAATTATATTAATTTGCTCAGTTTAAGGGAATACATGGACTTAACCATTATTCGTATTCCAAGTAACATAATTTTGGACTTGCACGTTTTTGCTTTATTGCAAGAAGAAACTAAAATGATTTTGAAAAAATATTTTATTAGGCATACATTTTGGGAAACCCCATTATCAAGGTATAGTAATACTACAAGCACAAGCCTTGCTTTTTTCTACAGTTGAGAACCTATTGGTACATAGATTTTTGCAATTATATTCAGAATACTGTCTTGTAAGAGAATGTTTTCCAGTTGTGAAAGCAGTTATGTTTCTTCTGGACACCCTTCCAAATATGTTTATTTTTTCCTAAGTTTTACTGTAATCTCGTCAACGTCTTCATTCATTTTCATTACTGCCACTACGGATATAATCTGGGTCGAGATCTGAGTCACTCACTGCACTGAAATCATTGGCACTCGCAGACATCATTTCTTAGTGTAACAATTGAGTAAAAATCGTATATAACAAAATTTAATTTTCAGTAACCAAGATGTATATATATTTACACAATCTATTGGCAAATTTACAGATAGTAACAAAAAAACCTATGGTTATTAAGGGTGCAAACCAGTTTACATAGAATGAATTTTATTATTTCCGAATAAAATAGATATGCCATTCGCGTGCCTATAGGCAAGTTATTTAAATTAATAAAACAACAAACAATATTTGTAATAAGTGTTTATTATGGGTAAATGAATAATGAAAAACTGAGTTTCTCTAATGTCTATATTTTGGTCCTAAAAAGGCAATTCTTAATCTCACAATTAATTTAGCATTGAAAAAAAGGTAATACTTTGATGATATTTTAACCTGTTCCGGGTCCGCGGGGGTATTGAAGAATGTTAGTGTAAGAGAATTAGACCTTTTAGAAGAAAACATTTATAAATTTTTTAAATTTTGGTTCCGAACTCCCAGTAGGAATCCAAATACAAATCCGAAGAGTACCCCCCCCCCCCTCCACCTTCTCGTAAACCGTAACTTCGACAATTAAATGTTATAAGACTTATATTCTCCATAAAATTTGTCATATAATGTCTTTGCGTATCTCCCACCCAACGCTCATAAATGACCTTGGAAAAAAAATCTAAGCGCGAAAACGTCTTTGGCGGCGATTATCTCGAAAAATATTAGTGTGAGCCAAAAAACGTATAGAATCGAAATTGAAGAGCAGTTCTTTCTCTACAAGGCCCACATTGAATAAAATATTTATGAGAAAGTGTTAGTGGTCAAATGATAATTTTGATTTTGTACTTTGAGCGCGTTTCCACACCACCCTTATTGAGGTAGAGCTCTCGGCGTGTTTTTTTAAGTGGTTTCTGCCGATGACAATTCGAGCACATTGTTGAGCAGCGCAAGCCAAATTTCACACAGCTGCATCGCTTTCCACATCCCTTTTTTACAGCCGCAGGATATGAGCTGAAGAATTGAAGTTGGAGCTGGCGCCTGAGTCGTAAGCACTGGCATCAGAAATTTGTTAATTTTTCTCCAGCCCCATTTAGTTCTATTTAAAGGTCTTCCCCGCCACGATGAGTCTGACGAAAAACGCAATAGGAATGTTGTGCTAATGCAACAGATGTAGGCGGTAGTCTAGCGTGACTCTATTTGCCAACTAACTTATTAAAAGAAATGAACCGATAGTGCTTTAAAGATTTCTCATTTCGGGGTGCCTTATATAAAAGGAAAGCGTAAATTTCTCCCCAGCTCTTGCAATCTTTTGCCGATGAAGGATTATTGAATACGGCGACCACTTCTTGTAAATCGGTTCTTGTGTTTATTAAGTTTATAGTCTGTGATTTTCCTTTGCCAAAAAGGTAGAAGTGGTGTTGCAGCCACTAAACGCATGGGCAAATAAAACATTATCTTTGCAATCCTTTATAACTGACGAATTTTGTAAGTCGGGGGAACTATACGCTCTTTCCTTAATATTTCCTTGAGCATCTCTCAAAAAAACGAATGTCTTTGTGAGCGCAGACGTACGTCTGCATCGGTTATGTGTTAGTTTTGGTGAAGTATTCGCGCTTAGAAAAATGTTTGTTTTCCAAGGTCATTTATGAGCGGAGATACGCAAAGACATTATATGACAAATGTTATGGAGAATATAGTCCTATAACATTTAATAAGACATTTATCTTCAGATATACGGTATACGGATTACGCATTTTTGTAGCATTTCATATTTTTCTTTATTTTTTTCCCAACTTCTAGAAAATAGATAAGAAAAAAATGCTACAAAATTTATGTTATTTGAAATAATGTTCTATCGAAATCTGACTTTTAATTTACATGAATAGAGTTTTTTGCATTATATGATTTTTATGGTACAATGGTTATAATTTTGAAACCGTAAGAGATAGAATACATATTTATATGGGTGAAAAATGGTGCTCTTCAAGAGCTATTTTCTTTTCTTTTCCTTTTGTATCAACGATATATACTTTTTTAAATATTTCATATTATACGTTTTAGATATATTTTTTGAATATCTGTAGAACGATGACAGATACAATGAATTCGTTTGTGCAGGAAAGTGTAATTTAAGTTCGTCTATAATATATCTTAACACTTTTTTCGATATGACTTAAAATAAGAAAGTTATTTCGACAAAATCGTAAAAAAAACAAACACATTCGTTTCATTACAGTTCTTCATTAATTTTTTAACGCTTAACTATAAACAATACAGAACAGTTTATATGACTATTTTTATACAGTTTTATTGCTCTATCGATTTCCGATTTTTAATTTCGAAAAAATTGACATATATTCATATTATGCATACCAGGTCGCATGAGACTTAAATTTTTTTTTTGGAATTGATGCGAAATAGAGTTGAAGAAGGTTTATAAGTTCGAAGTACTATTGACAGATGTCAAAAGAAAAAAAAAATACTGTTCGCACGCTTATGTCATGATGGATATGTTGTTAAAATGTCACGAAATCGTGTCAAAATGTATATTAAGATATGTCAACTTCTTCTTAATTTATGATTATATAGAATTGTGTGTATTGGACGGTTCAAGCAATTGTCAAATCTGACAGTTAAATAAATTCGTTAATAATTCCCTTATAAGAGATATTAAAAAAAGTGCAACTGTCAAATTTTACATTTAAAGCTGTCAAATTATTTCAATATTTGTTAAAAAAAAATCGGTTATTAATTTTGATTAATTTTGTCCTTTTGTGGAACCACAGTGCGCTGGGCTCGTTTTTGTCTTCGCGCTGAGAAATAAGTTTATTTCCAAGGATATTTATGAGCGATGGGGGGAGATACGCAAAGATATTATATAACAAATTTTATGAAGTATTTTATGGAGAATATAATAAGTCCTATAATATTTTCCCGTCGAAGTTACGGTTTACGAGCAAAATGCCGAAAAGCGTCGTGAGGACACGTTTGGGGGTGGGTTTTTGAGCAAACGGGGATGAAGCTCCCACCGGGGGTGGAAACTCTTCGAATCTGTATTTGGATTCCTACTAGAAGTTCACAACCAAAATTTCAAAACTTTCTAAATTTTTTCTTCTATTCGTGGTTTTTACGTCTAATTTGCTTACATTATGTATCTTGTGAAAAAGGTTGTCACTAGCCTAAGTTAATTGTTGCTCAATTGTAGGCTCTAGCAACTTCTTATTGTAATTAGGCGAGTACTAGTTGAATTTTCATTTGGGATATTGTATTATAAAAACACTTTCTTCAAAAGTGATGATTTTAATGAGTGCAAAAGGATTATACAGTTTATAATATTCAGAAATACCTTCAATAAGTTCAATATTTGCGAACTAGACGGTTCTTATCACATACGTATCTCGCGAGTGTGGTTATGTGAGAATGTATAATGGACGTTTACACAGCAGAATAGATTTGTACGGTTACGTTTTAAAATAAGTGCAATAAAAATTATACATATTTCAGTTTACAATGAATAGTTTCTGCGGTAGGATCCTTGTGAAACATCGTTGAATAATAATACTAGGAATAATTATAGTACACTGCTTTTAGATGTTTCAAAATAATTAAATGAGATATTTTTCTCTACATATGTTTTGGCTTGATGAGGCCTTTATCACGAGCAACGCAAAATATTAACTAAAGCTGATAAAGGAAACACGATAACTGTTTTAACTAAATTCGATTATGATACTAAAATCAAAGAACTTTTGAATAATGGAGATTTCATAAAAACCCAAGACCCGACTAATAAATAACAAAAACAAATTATTTTATTATTAAAAAATAACAATTCTGTGCTACCTGATAACTCACCAATTTTTCTCAAATGAATGAATCCATCAACCCCCCCCCCCCCTCTTTTACGGCTTACCTAAAATTCATAAGGATAATATCCCAGTCAGACCAGTAGTATCTTCTGTGAATGCTCCATGTTACAAATTAAGCCAATTCGTTACGAATATTTTATCAAAATTCATTAAATTCGATTCTAAGTAGGCATGCACTTAAAAACTCCTTTGATTTCATTGATAAAGTCAAAAACTTAAAAATTCGAATCAATGCAATATTGGTTTCCTTTGATGTGAAGAGTCTGTTTAGCTCCATAGCGTTAAACGAACTTTCACGTATTATTAACGGACTAATAGATAACTCTGATAATTTAGTAAAAGAAAAAGGCGATCTCTAATTCGTACATGTATAGATCAAAATTATTTCGAGTATAATTATGAAATATTCAAACCAATTAATGGTTTACCAATGGGCTCTCCAATTTCACCTTTATTTGCCGAGATTTTTATGGCTAATTTTGAACAGCATTTATTCAACACCAACAATTCATTAAGAATCTTAGATACCTTTTTAATATTTTTAAATTCCCTAAACAATAGAATTCAATTTACCATGGAAAAAGAATCTAACAACATTTTAAATTTTTTGGACATAAAGATTACAAAGACAAGAGATTCGCCTAAAATATGATATATATATATAGGAAACCAACAACAACAGATGCAATACTTCACAAAGACTCTAACCAATCTTGGCAAGTAAAACTTTCTGCTTTTCATAGTCTCATCCACAGACTTTTCAGATTTTCCCTCGCCGAGTTTCCAAAAAAAAATTATCCATTATCAAACAGATTGCAATTAATAACGGTTATAAGATCGCGTTGATTGACAAATTAATAAAGATAAAACAGAAGAACATTTTAACTAAACAATTTTATAACCCTACATTAAAATTAGAAAAGGGGCCGTTTAAATTTATCAATTATATTCCGAAAATTACAGATAAAGTTTCAAAAAAATTAAATAAATTTGGCTGTAAAACAATTCAGGTTAATAAGAATAATCTAGAGAGAAGACTAATAAACAATAAAGACAAAATAGACAAACAATCTAAATCTGGTGTTTACAAAATAAATTGTGTGAACTGTGAAGCTGTATACGTAGGACAAACTGGTCGAAACTTAAATATTAGGATGAAAGAACACAAAAAATCGATTTTACATAATATTAAAACTCTGGCTTAGCAAAACATTGTATAGAAAATAACCATTTTATAGATACCAATAATGTCAAACTTTTACACACCTAAACAAAAAGCAAAAGGCTGAACCTTTTGGAGTACCTAGGAATCCAAAAGTCACAAAAAACAGACGTTTTAAATACGAACGACCAACTGACCTGCACATGCATAATTGACAGTGCAATAAAAACAAAATACCGTCAGGCGGTTTAGTAGAGTATAAAAATTTAGGTTTTAGTATTCAACTACTCTTGATAAAGGCCTCGTCAAGCCGAAACATATGTAGAGAAAATATCTCATTAAATTATTTTTGTCATACGCTCCCGTAAGTCCGTAAAATGCTTCTTTTTAGGCCTAGTCCCTAAAAGTCGTCATGGCAACTTTTACGGACTATTCCAAAATTCCTGAATATGTCTAAATGTCAAATTTCGAATGACATGACAAAATTGTCAAATAGTTGCTACGATATCAAATTCTAAGCTAACTTTGTCGTACATTATGATTTCAAAAATTATGGTAAATTTGCAAATTTAGGCGTTCTGAAGAATTGCAAAAAGCGTATAAATAAAAATTAAATTTTGGGAGCGTATGACAAAAAATAGTGTTTGTCACACGTACCTAAATGAAGTTTTTCAGGACTCATCTGCTATTCCGGACTCGGCTAACGCCTCGTCCGGAAACTGCAATGATTCGTCCTGAAAAACTCCTTTTTTAAACATCTAAAAGCAGTGTACTAATTATCCCTAGTATTATATTTCAGTTTATTACATTTCAAATCTTGATTGAATCCAAACCAACTAAGCTGTTTTTGTATATCCGATACCAGGATGGGTTATGTTTGTTTCTTTAACAAGTAAATCATTTTTATATGCTCATTTCACATTTATATAATAACTGTTCACATATAGTTAAAAAAATTACCTCTTAAATTCATATTTCTTTTAGCTCTAAACACAGCAAATCCAAGAGCCGATCCCGTTCATCTAGTAGCAGCCATTCGGATAGGTCATCTGAATCACGCAGTCGAAGCCGATCCAGTTCGTCACGATCATCTTACAGTTCCACTTGTTCATCGAGGAGGTCCAGGTCTATTTCGATACCGAGAAGACATGGATCTCCTAGCTTTTTGTCTCGTAGAAGAATCACCAGGTAATTGTTTGTTTTGTATTGTAGGTACAAGTAATGATGAGCTACATTGATATTAGTGAACTTCAAACATTGTAAAATAAGCAAATAGCTGTAAATCTGGTCAAAATGATAATTATAATTTTTTATTATTATCAATCAATATTAAATCCATGAAGAGAAGCTAGTTTTATGACGGCTATAAAAATTATGCTCGTGGCTCTTCTTACTGCTTAATACACCCAATGTTTCAAATATATAAATTTATTTGCTTTAATTTAAAGCTTTATCGTTTAGGAGTTTACAATGTTAGTGATTACTATTTATATTGTATGCACTCATAGAGGTATTTAGTATTATTTATGTTGATTTTGCTTTTTTAATTTCAGACACAAGTAGGAGATTCTATTAGGCGTGTATTTATTACCAGCCCATTAATTATTGGTTCACCCATTCTATGTATATGCAAGTTAGATTATATTGTCTTGACCTAAGTAATCAATAAAATTAATTTTTTGTTACGTTAATTTTTTTGTTTTATTTATTTTCTGCGTGCTGTTTTGGTTGTTGTTTTTATTTGAATACCGAAGGTAAGTTGCATGAGTTATTGTTTTTAGTTTGTGCTTTTTAGTGCATTTTTATGGTATGTTATAATTTGATACTATTAACTAATACTAACCAATAACCATTTCACTAACACAGCGCAAGGAAGAGGCCTATTCCTTATACCAGGGTCTCTCCAAGCTCGGAGAGTAGTTACAGTAGTGGAAGCCCATACTATCCAAGAAGATCTCCGACAAGATCACCTTCGAAATCAATGAGCAGATCAATGAGTCGATCACTTAGTGCATCTCCGATAAGTGTTTCCAAGTCTCCCTGAAAGTTTAGTTACATTAGTTTGATGCCAACCGAAATAGGTTTTTATTTAAAATGAAACATTATCTGGAACTTTTTGATTTTTTTTTATTCAAAAGACAACGAACAGGATTAATAATTTTTGATGTATATTATCAACGATTTTTTGAAATTGAATGTTGCGTGTCATCCATAATTATTGTTCACTTCTGCACTGACAACGTTAAACAGTATGTATATTGTAGATTCGAACGACTGCACCCTCTCTAAAAAAAAAAAATTATAAATAATTTACGCAAGAAGTACAATTTCTAATTTTCAGTAGCACAGTTCCATTATGAATCCAGCTCAAACATTACCTTTGAGAATTGTAATGTAGTAAATTGTATATAGTCCATCTGATTGAGTTGAGAACATCTTATCTTAAATCACGTGACATTAATGTGCAATGATAATAATGACGGACAGTGTTGATCAAAAAATTAATGATGCTTGAAGGTTATACCAGAATGTTACACGCTTTTCTCAAAATTAATAAAGCCAGTATAATTCAAGCATATTTTATTAAATCTTGCCACCATACAGAAAAATCTATTTCTCAAAAAAGATATTCTTAATAGAAATTTTTAGTTACATTTGCAAGACGTAAAAAAAATAAATAAAACGTCCGAAACTTAAAATCAATTGAATTCTTACAATCTAGACAGTTTTTGTTTAATAGGCCCAGATAACCCACACCAGATGCGAAAGGTCGGCAAATTCCTCGCCAGCCAACTTTAACCTTGACGTGGGGGTTATACGGGGCCTGCACCAATTAAATAAAAACGTGTTTTGTTGGTGGACTGGTTCAGAAAAAATAATAATTTTCAATAGCCATTCACTTTCTTTTTTCCCAACAGGCGGTCATGGAAATCTAGTGATATGGCTGCACTGCCTTTTACAGAAATTCCCCTAATACGCTTTAATGTATGCCGATTTAAGGTTATTTTTTGTTAAGCAAAGTTTTCGATGTGAATGATCTTTTTTTGGGGATTTCTATATACGGTTTGAATTTGTTTAAAGACTTTGGATTTACTTGAAAGCGTAGAGAGCGGGACCGTTTAAATTGGCCGTAAGCACAAGTGGACATTTCTGTGTCAGTGTCAAAATCGATTTTTTGACACTTTCGTAAGCAATTTTGCTAACCTATTTTAAGGGCCGCGCCTAGACCTAAGATCGCCCGGGTGCTAGCGAGGTTCTTTGCACCCCTTGTTATTAGAAAGAATTTTGAACTAAAATGATTTTGGTATAAATATATAAACCCTGGTCTGAACCATCAAAATTTTTTCTTTAGCTAGTTTTTTTACGAAAACATAATTCACATAAAAAAAACACATTTAGAATAAAAAAGATTATTTTAGTTACTTATATCGCTACATTTTAATATTATACAGGATGTTCCAGTAAGGGTGGCCACCGGTCATATCTCGGAAACTATTTATTTATTCCAGATATTTTTAAAACAATTTACTACTTAAAATCATAGTGGGTCTATTTTTTTGCAATTTTGATACAAAGTACAATTTTTGAATATATATATTTTAAAAGAAATGTCAAAATCGTTAAAAAAATTATGTGCCTCACCTTTAAGCACACAACTGAAGTGAAACTTCTGAAAGAGATATTTGGAATAGAGTTTTTCTAAAGCTATTTTTCTCAATTTTTGCCCTCGGTTTCGATATCTTTTTTCAAATTTTTTGCTTTGGTTTTTTTTAACTTTTATTTTCGACGAAAACCGCGTTTCTTTAACTTTTTTATTATTTTCTTTTTATCTCGTTTTATAATACTTTTATTAACTCCGAACAATTTTTTCTTTCTTTTTCTTTTAATTATTTTTTTTTGTCAAAGCCCCTGTAATGGTTTTACAGGGGCTTAACTATCCGAGCAATGTTTTTTTTTTATTTTTTCCTCTCCGTTTATAATACTTTTATTAACATTCCGAACATATTTTTACGTTTGTTTCAAATTTTTCCCATTTTTTCAAACAATTTCGTTTTTTTTCTCATAGAGCATGTTTTTCTTACATGCCATCCCCGACCTCGTAGCTGAACTCCTTCGCCTTTTTTTTCCACCGAAAACCGCGTTTCTAACTTTTTATTTAATTTTTTTTCTTATTTCGTTTTATAATACTTTTATTAACTTTCCGAACAATTTGTTACTTTTTTTTCAATGTTTTCCCATTTTTTTCGAAAACTTTTTGATATCCGGGGAAATGGTGGGTGGTGGGGGGGAGGTGGTATAATCCTACCCCACTGATGACCTCCGGGTCATCGCTTGTCAGATTTTCGATCCGAGGCTCCGTTGTAGAGATATCGGCAAAAAACTGTTTTTTTCCCCAAAATCCCCCATTAAGATAGCCCCACCAAATGTTCAAAGGTAGTCCCCCATGAGGCGCGCACCTACCATAAAGTTTTCAGATTTAATTGACTTTCGTGCCTATTCGATTTTACAATATGCATTAAATAACATTTATACATACCTTTCAAGAACGCGGCGTAATTTAAATAATGATTTTTCGCCACCACTTCTAGTAGAACAATTGAAGTAAAGGCACTTATAATCAGGCAATTTTAACAAAAATAAAATAAAGATTAATTATTTTTCGAAACGCTCTCGGACTAAACCACGACTCGCGTTATTTAGAATTACACTAGAACGTGCCCTGACTATTTTGTCGGATGGCTGGCCATCCCAAGGAGGCGGAGTTTTAAACGAATTCTTGTTTCATGCGTTAGGCGAGCGGTTTCGCATCTGGTGTGGGTTTATCTGGTAATAGGTAAGATAACCCGCTATTATAAGGCCTGTTTAATTTATTTATACGTAATGTGATTCATTAGCCAGAGGGAAAAATTAGACTAACAGGTCGCTGGGTTTGCACTCTATTATTGTCAGTTGCTACTAACTTCTATGGGAAGGAAAAGTAAAAGGTAACTTAAACTGAGATTATGTTCGTAGATACGATTTAAACATGAAAATAGAGCCAATGTGACAAATTTAAAATTTGAAGAATAGTACGTGAGCTGGGTTCGAATGTATAGTATTTCACTCCCTCTTTTGATTGTATATCTAATGACTAATTTGATATGATGAAATTCTAAAGAATGGAAATTTGTAAAATGTGTAGTTCAATAAGTATAGCTAGAGACTGACTAAAAATAAAATGCTTACTGTATACGTGAAATTGTCTAAAAACGCCAAGAAGTCTATAAATATATTACTTACTTTTATAAAATTCTTGCACACGTATCTCTTTAATGATGACATTATTTCTTACACCGTATTGAACACAAATTCAAAATCTATTTTGTTGGCATTAAAACTATATGTACCTTTGTAACTGCGATTGCTCAGTCATAACTTGTAAAAATCGCCTATAGTAAGATTATTTGGTTGTGCAATAGGCTATTATACACTAGTACTAAAATAACAAACTTCCCATAGTAATAACTAATGGATGTTTTAACATCAGCTTTCATTAACTTTATATGATCTCCTTTAACAATAGAATAACCACTGTAGGAATGGGTACACAAATTAAATTGTTAACTGACCAGATGAAGAAGAGAATTTGAATGAAATTAAGTTCGAATATTTCTCTTTTTATAATTTTAATTCGAGATTATTATTTTTAAGGCACGTAATTTTTAGCTTACAAAGTTGTTTGTATTTGAACATAATGCCATCCATGCTCGGTTTGTGTTCCAAGTACCATTGGCTGTCATGATTCTGTAAAAATAGTAGTACTTAGTAGTTTTTTTTTTATAGAATTTGTACATAACGCGTAAAATGCCAAAGATATAAATTATCAAAGCTTTATCATTTATTTGCTGCTTGGAATTTCTCGGAATTCTAATATAAACTAAGAAAATGCAGTAAATATGGTCAGAAATATTAATATTAATTAAATTTCCACATATTAATGTCTGGTGACGGTTTTTAACTCGAATTTGCAAAAAGTCCATGTGCTCCCTTGTGAAAAATGTTTTTATAAACATTACCTCTTTTCGGTAACCATAGATATGATATATGAAATATACTTATATTAATATAAGCAGAAAGTAGAGGCGTACCTAAGGCGTACATGTACCTTCTGGACACCATTTAATTCTCATTAATGTAACCCAAACTAACCCAAGCTATTAATAGTACATTTTACCGCTTGTTCGTTCTTTTTCGGCTAACACGAAGAAACGCAAAAAATTAAAAATCATGTTATATAATCGCATGTTAAGTACGATTTTCTTACTGTTAAATTTTTTAAACTACATATGGAATTGGTTCTGATTCATCATGTTCTAAAAGGAACATAAAGTTCTATCTTGGGTTTGAGGCCTCAACTTTCATGACGACAGAGAAGTGTTTGTCCAAGAGAGGAAGTAACGACCAGAAGAAGATATATAATAAACTTCTGCAGCTGTGATATTGATGGACAGCAGCAATATGAAGACATTTTTCTATCGCCTTGAACATGAAAATCAATTTTATCAGTAAGGTATTAATTTTGAATAAACTGAATTTAAGAGCTTAAAAATACAAGTGAAATCGTTTTTTATAACTCTTAGGAGGTATCACTGAGAATTTCAGCAGTAAAAATTTACAATTTTCAAAATTCGTCAGCTTTTTTAACGGCAGCATTGCTCGATACTCATACCTCATATTAAGAAACACTTTTGCTTGGATCTTTTCCTCATGCACTAATTTTTAACAAGAGTAAAATGTCTATAAAAAATAGTAGCAATGTTGTACAGGGTGGCCCGTTTATTATGGGATGACATCTTAGCTCAGAATCTGCGGGGTGTACCAAAAAAGTTTAATACAAAAGTTGTTTGGATTTACTTAAATTTTTAAAATATTATATTTTTATATATATACAGGGTGTTCCTTATTTTAAATAGAATACCTTATATGTTAAGGCATTTTTGAATTCCTCAGAAAATTCTAGATATATCATATATAATATCCTATACCTAAGTCTAACCGTTTTTGACATATTTTGAATTTTATGTCAAAAATGACGATTGCAGGTTTAAATATAACTATCAATTTCTCCTATTAAAAGCGTTTATTATTTAATTAAAGTTGAGTTGGGACTTTAGTAGTCTGTGTTGGCATTTTTATAATAAATGGAAGGTGATACATTAAAAATGTAATTGAAGAAATCGTTAAAAGTCATTTTTTCAAATGGAAACCCCCTATTTTTATAATTTTATCTTATTTAGCATTAAAAATAAGGCCGCCTTTATATAAGGTTGCCTATTCGAAAAACTTCTAGTTTTTGAAATATTGGCAGTTTAACATTTCTATTGTAAAAATGTTGGGCGAGGCGTGAAAAAAAAAAACAATCGAGCACTACAGAAATGACACTATTTCTTGTCGTCTGGCAATACATCTACTTTTTACCCCAGCCAGGACGATAAAGTTAGAAACCTTTCATCGGGCGCAGCTGTTCTAGCAGACACAACAGTCTTTCTTTTGCATCGTGTATGGCAACGTATAGTGTTAAAATCCCCACCGCATAGGTAGCCTCCTATAATGTGTCTAGAAATGTAAAACGCTGGCCAATGGCAGTGTTCTTCTCTATGCTAAAATGCGATATTTATAATTTGTAAATTGTAACGTAATCAGATGCAGTGTATCCAAGAGATCAAATTGTTTGCCACGTGCACATCAAACCTTCTAACACAAACTGCCACAGACGTATCGATAGCTGGTCTAAAAATAGGAGGGTACCTATGCGGTGGGGATTTTAATGCTATAGGTTACCATACACGATGCAAAAGAAAGACTGTTGTATCTGCTAGAATAGCTGCGCCTGACGAAAGGTGAATAACTTAATCGTCCAGGCTGCGGTAATAAGTAGGTGTATTGTCAGACGACAAGAAATAGTGTCGTTTCTGTAGTGCTCGATTGATTTTTTTCGCCACGCCTCGCCGTCATGGCCAACTAATAACAAAACTTAAAAGCCGTATAGCATGTTTACAATAGAAAAATATTCAATTGCCAATATTTCAAAAACTACAAGTTTTTCGAATAGACGACAACCTTATACAAAGTCGCCTTTATTTTTAATGCTTTTTTTTAAGAGATCACTGATGGGTTGGCCGTGGTGGACGCAAACCTTACCCTCCGAGATTCCCAGATTTAAATAGTTTGGAATATTTCTTATAGGGCATCTTAAAACTGATTTACAGCACTCCACTTAACAATGTAGAACGACTGAAGATTCGCATAAGAGCTTCCTGTAAAGTAATAAGGAATACTGAAGACATTTTTGCGTGTTAATATGAGAAGAAAAGCTAAAGCATGTATCCTTGTCGGCAGAGGGCATTTTCAACAACTTTTCTAATTCTTTTTCCCGTTTCAGAAAATTGTTATCAATTTGTTAACAGTCAATTGAAATTATTAATTAATTTAGCAGAAATGGGTAAGGTGAGTTGGGGTAAGTGCATACACAAAAATGACTAGTTCATCTTTAGCGTGGCACATATTTTTTATGTTTAATCGATTAACTAAAAATTTGTAATCACTACAATCTCCCAAACAAAAAATATTTTTTTGGGGACAAAATGCCGCACCTACCCGGGTGTTGGGGAAAGTGCGGCACAAGATGAATATTCTCCATTATATTGCAATACCTTTAAATTGGGGTAAGAGCATTGTCCCTATTAAAAAACCCTTCAGAACGCACTTACAAAATTTTTAAAATCTTTGTTCTAAAAACAAAACAAACCCGCCTATCTTGAAAAAAAAAATATTCTTATTGAATAGAATATCATAAAAATGACACTGCAAATGTTATTTCACCACGCTTACAGATCTTAGGTTCTGGAAGTAGCTTAATGTTGACAGTTTTTAAGATATGACCGATATCATCAACCAATGGAAACTTAAAAACAGATCTTAGATTAGAAACTTTTTTCTGCAAAACTTTATTCGCGCTTTGTCCTCTTGAGTGTCAGGATCTTTGGGCAAAACCTGACCAACATACTGCTTGACGCTTTACTTTTCGTGGAAATTTCACCAGCACCCAATCCGCTTCTCTCATATCTGCCATTTGCCGATCTATTTCTCAAGTTTCCTCAGATTCTTTTTCCATTTCGTCAATTATTCCATCCAGAGATGCATCAGGTTCATCTTCACACATATTATGAATGGCTACATCTTCATCAGTCTCTGACTTCTCCATAATCTTTAGTTGACATTTTTTCTTTGTGAGATCGTCTTCAGTCTTCTTGTCTTTTTTCTTTCCTGTCCTGATCTTCTTTGAGTGTCCATCTCTCATTTCTTGCAGCCTTTCTATTACTTTGTTTCTAGTTATTACATCTGTACCGCTTGCAACTCGTTTCTTTGGTTTAGACGCATCTTTAGTGTTTTTATTTCGCTTCAATGTTGACAGCATTATTTCTTCAAATGAAACGTCGAGGGTAGTGCTCTTGCTAGTAGATGGCGGAATATTTGCACTGCTGCTACTGGGTTCTGGTTCAACACTCACATCAGTACTGGCCTCAATGCCCATATTATTGTCATTGTCAAAACTGGTCTGGGCCGTTACATACTCGTAATTATTAAGATGATTTTCTTATCTCTGGAAAGCTAGAGGGTCAAACTTTTCTGTGGGAACAACTGTGTTATCCAACCTTCCTAAATCCGTTCTGAATCAAGATTGGGTTTGCCTCCTCCAAAACCTCTTTTATCATGATTGCAAAGGATTTCTTTATAAGTTTCTTTCCTGGGTTCAATTGTTACCATTTCACCAGCTTCACATCCCAAGTAGCCTTCAGTGATTTAAGAATTGCAATATCAAGCGATTGCAGGATATGGCTTGAGTGAGGAGGCAATTTTAGGATAACAATTCGTTCTGCCATTGATGCCAACATGAGTAGATTGGCCATCGTAGATCAGCAAGATCGGTCTACGGTTTCCAAACTGTTTGACCAAATTCTAGAAAACTGAACACTCCATCCATCCTCTTTTGGTTGCAGCGTACGACATTGTAGGTTGAGCTGGATCTTGTTCCTCGGCGGTTCATTCGTCGTACACATCCTTCCCTTTGAAGATAATTAGAGCAATTGCTTTCTAGGCTGCGGTACTGCTTGCACATAACATCGTTGTATTGTCACGACCTGGGCCGCTGGTAATGCGCGTTGAGGCACTTCTGACGCCTCCGACTACTTTCGTTATCGAAGGATCTGCGCAAAAACTGGTCTCATCAAGGTTTTTGAGAATATCCAACTCCAAGAGAATAGCTTTGAGCAAATCAAAATATTCATGAATAATGAATGGGTCTTGGCACTTTCTTCTTGTGATCTCAACGTTCTGGTTTTTTTTTATCGACAGCCGATGTCTTCATTTAAAGCTAATGAACCAGTTTTCCTTCACCTGGCCTTCCATTCTTGAACGGTGTTTTCAAACCATTCGCTTTAACAAACTCTCCGACCTTCTTCAAGACTTCCCGCCTTGACAGGCCAAAACCCCATTTTTCCATGATCCTTCTGGTGTTTGCAATTGTTTCTTCTTGCGCTTAAGTAATGTCAGTTATTTTTCCCAAACTTGTAATCTTCACGCCTCGTCTGCCTCTAATATGATCACTCAAAGCTGATTTTGGTATTTTATATAATCAGCTAGCTCGTTTAATACTAATAATTCCATTTTGGATGACCTCTAGAGCTGACTGCAAGTCTTCTTTGGTGTAGTTGCTTGTTTTTCTTGTGTAATTTCGGGGTATTTTTAACTGAAACAGAAAAGAAATGGTCATTAGTTCCTCAGAAACTAAGAGCGTCACTTGACAGACGCCCTTACCCTAGAGGCTACATATTTGGGGTAAGTGCGGCACTAAGTTTATTTTTTACAATGTTGAACTAATTTTCTTTTAATTGTTTCACATACTCGTTTTAACTATTATTATCACACAGTAACACAAAAAGTTGAAATATCGACTTACAAAAATAAAAATATTGATTTCCGATAAATATTCACTAACCCACCTGTTAAAATCACACGCTAGGGTAGGTTCAGAGGTCAGCTGTCACTTTTCTGCACATAACAAGGTGTCCAAATCACTTGGAATCGATCAGTCAATATTGAAGTTAAGAACCTGTGGCATATGGAACATATAAAAAATATCTTTGAACATTTGGGGACTGGGTGACGCGGTTACTCCTATGGCGAAGTTACCTAACTCACCTTACAGATAATTGTCATTCTTTATTTGTTTACTGAAAAGCAGTTCAAGATACGAAAAAATCAAGATATCTCTTTATTACAAAATTAAGCAACATTAATGAAACAATTTTTGTGTTTAGAAAAAACAGTGGCGTATAATTTTTTTTTCATTCAAAATAATCAAGATGAACCTAATTGGGATGCCACTGGGTTAAAATAAAAATTCTTTTTTTCTTTAAAGATGTATCTCCTACCCCTAGTTTACACCCACAAAGCTTAATAAAGGTAACTAGTATAGTTTCGGAGTTAAAAAAAAAACACCTTTTTCAAGCAAATATTTGATTTTTGCCTTAAAATCATATACTGCTTTCAATATTGACATTAAATTATGAAACACCCTGTATATTGACCATTTTTCCAACCAACTATAAGTGTTTGCAATTTTACGGGGACTTTACATTGTGATATCTAGGTCTACGAAATAATTTACCATTAATATTATAAGGGCTGCCATAATGTATTACATATTTAAAATGGTGTTTCTCCTTGAAAAATGTATACATTCTTCTAAATTTGAACAACTTCCAAAAGTTTGTCACAGGGTTCACGACATTATTATATTACTTACTCGAAATAAATTTTATTTTATAGGCTGCAATCATTTTGTGGTAATATTCATAGGAAATATATAAACATATAAAATCTCTTGTTGTGTTGGTACCTACTAAGTACAACAAATTTGTAAAAACAAAGGTTATATCTCTTAGTTTAGTATAGGCTAGTTCAATGATGTTAGTTTAATGTTAAATTGCAACTGATTTTTTTTGTTTAGTTGAAACTAGTTTACTTAAATCTAAAATAAGGGTGAATACACAGAGAATAAGTATTTACCAAAAATTGAAGGGATGTTATATATTGTTACCAATGAGTTATAGCAAAACTAAACATGAAAACCTCTACGAATACGAACCTGCAATATTGTCGATATGCAAGACGTCGAAAGTAAATCTATACATCAATTTCTTCGATGTTTTTATATCGATTCAGTGGCGTATTAGTACTCAATTTAAAATATTCTGCTCGATCATCCTGTAAATTTTTGGTAGTACCTACTTAGAAAATGTCACGGCAGAGTTCTACGTCTTGCAATGTAAATATTTTGTATTCCATATGAATATTTTGTGACCTGACATTCTATTTTGAACTAGTCTCATTGTCGATCTAAAATCATATTTAGTTGCTGTAAGAAAATTGTTACTCATGAAATAACTTATAACTTGTTATGTAAGTAAATTAATTGATATCGTAAAAAGCTATTAATTCCATTTTTATGTGCAATTAAGTTGTAATATTAGGTACTCACTTTTGTCTAATTATAGATATCTTTCTAGTCCTAAAATACTCGTTGTGATACTTTTATTATTTTCCTTATGATATACTAACTGATATTATTTGGACCAATTTATTTAAATTATTTTTATTGTGATTTCATTAATTTATTTAGGATCTATTTATTTAATTTATATGTAATTTAATGTCACAAATAAATTTTCGTAAGAAAATTAGAGTTTTTTATGTATTTAATATTAAACATCAAACATTTTCGCATATTGCCACTTACGAGGCAGATTAAAGGGAACAAACTATAGAATAATTTATTATTTCGGACGCTAAATATCACATGAATTGATAGAACAAATGCGTATTAATTAATTTGAAGTAAGACACTCAAAATGCTTTTCCTTGATATTAGATCATTGCAGATCTTCTCGATAAAAGCAAAATCGAACAGCTCAGAATTTTATTGAGATATGTAAAACTAAAACTGTTTTCGGTTAAAGCAAGCTTTATTGAATATTATTGTCCCGTAACTGACACCACTGGTGTCTTACCCCAGAAAACGAGTCTTACCAAAGTTGCGTTGTCAACAAATTAAACTAAATTGGAAGGTTTTAATATTTTAGAAAAACTTTTTACCTTGTTCATGATAGCTACGATTCATTTTCCTCATCAGCACAAAGATAGTCATTAAGGACTTTAGATCATCTTAAAAGAAAACCTAAAATATTGGAAAAGCCGTAATTAATGCGGTAAAGTTCCAAACTACCAAATTGAAGATATATAGATATACATATGAATATGAAAGCTTATTGGAAATTTCTAATAAATTAAATCAGAATCCTGCAGCAGAATCGGGGCCAACAGTTTTTCAGAAAAATGAAGAGGTATAATTTTTTGGAATATCTTTGTTAATTAATCTGGTAAGTATAAGCTTCTACAGAATCAGAGTCCCAACTTAATAATTATTAAAATGACCAAGTCTTCAGAATTACTTCGAAATAACTTTCGCATTGGCGCTAGAACTTGAAACCCAAGCATAATTCCCACAAGAACCTAGACTGTGAGTGTATCTTTTACACCGTTAGACATACAAATATCCAGTCTTTGGAGCAAATGTTTGATTTATTGAAACTGCTTTACAATTTTACCTTACTGATGATGAGAAGGAAATTAAAAATCTACTTGGAGAGGGTCGGTCAGTTTTTATTCACGGCACATTCGCATTTTCTTCTACCCATTTGAATGTTGAAAAACGGTATAAAGGAATTTGTAAAAAAATTATATTATTCATGTATTATGTTCCGCCAGTCTAATGGTATTTTTTTTTGAAAAGATCCGCTTTTTAAATTAGAAAAAGCTTAATAACGTTGATTGCGCTGCAAAGAAAAGCCGAAACTGAATTGTTAGAATTTACCTCCTCACGCCTTCTGTGCTTCTGGTACATACAAAACAAAATTTCGCTTAGAGAAAATTTTACTGATTTAAATAATACTAGTACACAGATCCGCGACGTTTTTCGCGGGAATATCTCCCTGATACAATTTACCTCCTCACTACTTCTGTGCTCCTGGTACAATACAAATTTTCGCTTAGAACAAGTTTGTCCTTTTCCTGATTTAAATAATATTAGTACACAGATTCACGTCTTTTTTGGCGGGAATATCTCCCTGTTACAATTTACCTCCTTACTACTTCTGTGCTCCTGGTACAATACGAATTTTCGCTTAG
>JAEQML010050196.1:0-48814 GCA_016904865.1 Pissodes strobi | reverse complement strand
TCAAGCCCTGCATGGTCCAAAATAACACTGTACAAAATATTACTCAAAATGCCATTATACAAGGCGTGTTCTAATTAAATGTCTGAAAATTTTCTTAAATAAAGTACCTTTATTTGAACAGATAGCGACAAGTTTAATTTGGAAAAGTTGTTTAGTACTAATTTTTATGCACTAATCTCAAATATTGTGTACTTTTGTTGCACTTAAATTTTTTTTATTGCTGGAAAAATAAGTCCCATTTAAAATGAAGGCAAAGTTTGAGTACATGTAAAATACCTGATATCGTTATAATGACAGTACTGTTTGACATTTGATGCATAAAAATTAGTACTAAACAACTTTCCAAATTAAATTTGTCGCTATCTGGTCTAATAAAGGTGCTTTATTTAAGGAAATTTTTAGACATTTAATTAGAACACGCCTTGTATAATGGCATCTTGAGTAATATTTTGTACAGTGTTATTTTGGACCATGCAGGGCTTGATTCCAAAACATGAGTTAGCTACTCAAAACTTTTTGGGCCATTTGTCCTCTTGTAACACCTATCCTGGGACACGCTGTATATATATATATATATATATAAAATCACAGATCACAAATCCTGATTGGATCAGGTAGGTTTTGAATAACATCTCCGAGATAGATGCCCATGTTGAAACATTTATTCAGCATCCATCGTAGATATGTAGTATGAGCTAAATGTGATTCAATACTGGGAATTGTGATTTGCCTGTTAATCTAGGTGTAAAAGTGTGAAATTTTGCATAATATTTTCATGCCCACTCGGAATCAGCAGTGTAATTCAATGTATTAGCCCTTGGAGTAGTTATTTCTGCTAATCCAACATTCTCAAATATAGCCTACCACAAGGCTTGTACATACGAAGGACCTTTATCAGCTTTGGTGAAGATCGATGAATATCTTCTTTTCAATAGGTGTGTACTTTGCCAACCAAGCTTTCCTGCCACCAGAGCACAATATCGCTTATACACAGGTGGCTTGCTGGTAAAGAACATTTTTATAAACATTCTTCTTCTAACCAAATTTTTAAAATCAAAAACATCAGCCACCCTACACTGATGAATTATTCGATTATTGATTGCATCTCGTTTTTCTAGTCTTTTGTTTCGTTGTGTTGGTTAAATATCATATCTGATATGTTGAATAAAAAATCTTTACAACTAACATAAAATTATGCGACCGGAAAGTAAGTTAACATTTATCTATACGGAATACCATAGAAAATTGCTCGTCTGATTGCGGTGCTAAACGCTCTAAGCGAACGCCCCAGATTATATTCAATAATTAAACAATTATGCTACGTTTACGCGCCTCGGGGGAAACCGAGGCGAAAATTGGCTTGGGCTGTGTTATAACGGCCGCTTATTCCCTTACGATATTAATAACGCGAAACCAGAGACTGCCTCGGTATGATAGTTCTCGGAAGATGAAAACAAGGCGAGCACTGCGAGCAGAATAATCGAGTGAAAAGGAAAGAGAATATAGTTATATATAGGGTGGTAAAGGATATTGGACAAAATAATGCAGCAGTACTTAGGGTCGCTGTCAGATTCAGTTAGCCCCAAGAAAAGTCTTATCTTGCATAATATCAGAATTCAACGATAAAGTTCTTTATCTCATTTGTTTCGGGAATTACGGAAAAATGTTAAATAAAATAGTTTTAGAGAATGTACACAGTCTAATTCTAAAATTACATTTTGATCAATTAAGGTAAAACGAGATGGAGTTTTCGGTTGCGATATGGTTCAAACAGTCTGTTATTTTGTTAATTTATTTCATGTCATCAACATATAAAGAGATCAAGATCTCACTGCGGTAAGACATGTTTAAACCCATGACAACCAGTTATTCTATTCAGTTTTTGCTTATCGTGTTCTATTAAGATATAAATAGATAGGTATATCTTAAGATACCACAACGAATTATTCTGTTGAATTTTCGATACTCTTTGTTCAATTATGATAGAAAAAGATGGATCCTTCGATTGCGATAGGGCTTGTTTTAAGGTACTTGTTTTTATTCACTTTTTATTTCATCGTGTTTAATCAAGATAGAACTAGATTTTTCCTCTATTGTAAAGCATGTTAAAACATATGACAACCACTTATTGTATTCAATTTTTGTTTGGGTTAGTCTGAGTTCGTTTTGGTTAGTTAGGGAGAGATCGAGTCTATGGTTTCAATAAGAATTTTTTTTAAGTAGGACAACGAATAAAAATTGTCTCTCAAATTTTCGTTGCATTTCGTTTAACTGAAATAGAAAATTTTCTGTTGCGATATGGCCTGTTTTAAGGTACCTACTTCAAGCAGTTGCATTAATCACTTTTTATTTCATCGTGTTTAATTCAGATAGAAAGAGACGTAGTTTCCACTGGGACAAAGCATGCTAAAAGGTATAACGACAAGTTTGTTATTCTATTCAGTTTCTGGTTCATCATGTTGCGATTAAGACAGGGAGAAATCGTGTCTGCAGTTGCGATAAGACATTTTTTAAGGCGCGACAACCAATAATTATTCTGTTCAGTTTTGGCTGCTTTTCGTCTAATTGAGATAGAAAGAGATGCAGTCTTGGTTGCCATCCTAGGCGATACCCACTCAATGACAAGGCCTTAGTGCTTGTCTTGTGACGTCGTCAATGTAGGCTGTGCAATTTTAATCATATAAAGGCTGATTTTCATATATAGGACTGTGCACCGACTGTGCGCCTACCATGCTGCGGCCGTCGCGGGTCTTTTACATTTTCACAATAGGACTGGACGACCGCAACATGGTCGTAGCACAGTCTTATATGTGTAAATGTAAATAAAGGCTTCAGTGCGTTTTAAATGGAACATACAATTTTTTGATTTACAGTGAAAACGACACGGTAGGTGCACGGTAGGCGCACAGTCGGTGCACAGTCCTATATATGAAAATCAGCCTAAGAGGATACATACACTGGCACATTGGTATTTATGAAAACTATCAATAGTTAACTTATTTTAATGAACGCTAGCTATATGACAGACTTGTTGCAAAATCTCAAGTTTTAGTTGAGTTTTGGCTTAGTGTAGTATTAAATGCAGGCTCTCCTATATTTGCGCCAAAATTCAGGATATGAATTTATAGTATAATAATTTTTTTATACTACTGAAAAAAATATTTTTACACAAAAATACATATTATTACACTGAATTATTCCACGCCTTTTCTTAATTATTATTACTTAAGATATTTAAAAAAGTCGATGAAAAATATACTTTAGTAGGTATAATATAGGTGCGCATGTTATGCAGGTTCAAATTTCATTTACTTAACATCGAGTCTAACATAGTGTTTAAGGTTTAAGTGAGAGTTTAGGTATTAAAAACTATTTTATATAGAACACAAGCCATGAAAATACATTAAGCATTTAAATATATAGGTTCCAAATTAAATATGTTTAGATACAAAAAATATTTATGTATGTATAGGTAGGTTATGGCCTACTTCGTTAATGTATCGAGTTTTATTTTTTATATATTTTTTGAAGTGAAAACTTCTTTAGGCGCGCTCGGCACTTCTTTTTCTGGGGGTTGAATGAGACCGAGCCGTCACGCTCAGATATGTAACGTAACGTAACGTAACGTAACGCTCCTTCTACTGGACAAAATGGTGAATGCGCTAGTTATAATTATTACTGCCTGGCATATTCCCGTATAGGTAGAGGGCTGAAATTTTCAAGGGATGTAGCCGCGGTAAAAAGAAGATCCTGGACGAAAACGGTACCCTGTAACCCCCCCCCCCCCCTCCCAGTTTGGCCAGGGGAGGGGCGAGAACGAAAATCTTAAATAATAAATTTCGGGAGAACGGGAAGAGGTACGAGGTCGAAAGTTTTATGGTAGGTGTGCTCCATGGGGGGCCACCTTAGACCATACGGGGGGACCGGGGCTCTAATTTAAGGGTGGATTTTGGGGGAATAACTGTTTTTCGCCAGTATCTCTGCAGCGAAGGCTCGGATCGAAATCTGACAAACGATGACCCCGCTTATTGAAGTGTTCACTTCTATCGTGTGGTCTTAAGCACACACAATTTTTTTTTAAATGGTCCCTCTTTTTCGCGCAATAATTTTTAAGAGGGTATTAGAAATACTTTACAGAATTATTTTTAAGATATTTTCCATTATGATCAGCGCATGCAGCGAAATATGAGACATGTATATTCCAAAAATAAGTTCATTCATTCGTTTATTCAGATAGCAAACCCTAGTATAAGAAAAGCTATACCCCACATAATAGATAGCACTAAGTAAAAAACCGACATTAATCACAGCTAGCATCAAAATTTAAAATAACAATCGAGCTTAAATATACACAAATACTTAATTAAAGGTTAGGTTTAATTAATTGATAAAAAACAATTGTAGGTCCAATTAGATCACAGAAAGTTAGAAAGGCATTTTTAGGAACTAAGAATATGCTTTTTCAATAGTTTTTTAATAATTGCAACTGTTGTACCGTTTTTAATATTATTAGGAACTTTATTATATTCATTTAGATGATTTTAAATTGGTGTCCTATAAAAAAAGGAGTCAAAACAGGAGACCAAGTCCCAAGAAAGGCGCTAACACGGATGACCTGCTAAAGTTTCTGGCACCCACTACCAATAAATCATGGGTGTTTTTATCAGGTTTTGCTCCCGAGACTACAGCAACTGACGTCGTCAACTTCCTCAAAAAATATGAGCTCGACCAGGGTTGTGTGTGCGAGAGGATGGTTACCAAAAAGGACCGCATATATACCTCCTTTAAGGTAGGAGTTCCCAGGAAGAACAGTGATGCCATAATGTCATACGATTTGTGGCCTTTGGTGACTACCATAAACCATTTCCTCCATGTTCAACGCCCTCGATCCTCAGTAAACCAGCTGAGTGGTGCAGTAACTGTTCCTGTGCATAATAATAGTAATAAAAATATTTTGGGAAATTTTAATAATAAATTACATAATTATTATCTAAGTATTTTACACGGTAATATACAATGTTTGCGTACCTCTTTTTTGGATCTGGAGGTGCTCCTCAATGATTTATCGGCAGATTGCTTATGTATAAATGAACATTGGCTAGTATCTGAGGAACTATTTTCAATTAAAATCAAGAACTACAGAATGATTTCTGGCTTTTCAAGGTCGGTGGGCTCTCATGGGGGTGTACGTATATATATTAAAGAAAACTTTGCTTCGGTTTCATTAAATCTTGAAGGTTTTTCTCTTGAAAAACATTGTGAAATAACAGGTATACTCTTGGAAAAACTTGATGTTCAACTTGTTACTGTATATCGTACTCCTGATGGTGACTTAAATCAATTATTTAATATAATGTCAAAAGTGTTCAAAAAGTTAAATACTAATAAATCTCTTATTATAACAGGGGATTTTATTGTGCATTTCAATGAAAGGGATATTGCAGCCTTGGATATGTGCAATTTCTTTCGGTCATATAACCTCATAGAATCAATAAAATTTAACACTCGTTATAGTAGATGTCTTGATAATGTATTTACAAATATTCATGATTCCTTGTTAAAATCCCGAGCTGTTGATCTTACTCACACTTCAGACCACAAAGGCATATTGCTTAAATGTCAAGTATCCCATAAACAGAAAACTATACTCTATTTCGAAATGGTGCGGAGTAATAAAACCTACTTATAAATGCAAAATGTTAACAGAGTGGTCAAATAAATTTTTGTGATTTCTAAATATTTAGCCACAGCTGTTATAGCCTGCTGTATTATATTTTAACCATTCCACCCTGTTTTGTATGGCAATCCCGCTGCAAACAATAGGCTTTATTAGCAAAGGGGCCATTTTCTACCTGCAGTAGCGTACGCTTGGGTATTTAATTTAAAATACCTGTTTTACCTAAGTACTTTTATTTATTCACTTATTTATGTATATTCAAAAACAGTTAGTATTACTGTAACATTTTATCACATATAATATTTATATAATAAGGTATAAGAATTGCGATTTTGTGTAAACAGTTATGTAGAGAACTATGGTATATCATTTTCGTCGTCAGAAAAATCCGTCGAATCTTCGTCATGTTCCAAGGATATAATTAAAGGCTCTACAATTAGCTCAATTAAATGGTCTAGTTTCCACATTTTGTCTTCTTCTTTTATAATATGCTCAATACACTTACGCCATTTTTCAGAATCGACATTTTTTAAAGATTCCTCAAAGATAATTTTAACATCTTTCATTTTAAACGTCGCGTTTCTCCTTGCTACTCAACTTTTTACTTGGGCCCAAACAAGTTCAATGGGATTTAATTCGCAATGATACGGAGGCAGACGAAGAATAGTAATATTTCGTTTCTGTGCAATTTTGTCAACTACATACTCGGTGAAACGAGCTTTATTTGAGGACACTATGGTCAACAGTTCCTTTTTCACCATACTTTCATCAAATGGTATGTTATTCTGTCTAAACCACTGAATAATATCCGCTTTTCTCCATGAATTAGTTGGTATTCTGTCAACTTTTCTGGAATGATAACTCGCATTGTCCATCACTATCACAGAATTAGGTGGAATGAGATCTAACATTTGTTCAAAATATTCTTCGAACACATCGCCAGTCATGTCTTCATGGTAATCGCCAGAATGATTTGACTCAAACATTAACAAACCGCTCTCAACAAAACCATCAACACTTCCAAGGTGTGTAATAATCAGTCGCTTTCCTTTCCCAGATGGTGGTTTTAGTCCGGTGGACCAGCCTTCTAAGAATGCTTGACGAAAATTTGAAATATTTTTGTCTTGCCAAATCTTCCCAACCGTATATTCTTCATTAAGCCATGTTTCGTCCAGATAATAAATATTTCTATTCTCACTTCGAAATTGCTTTATCTGTCTTAAGTAATGTCTCCTCCAGCAAATAATTTCATCTTTTTCGATTAGGAGCGATTTTCTGCTTTGTTTTTCCCAGCTGAAATTCATTTGTTTTAAAGTTGTCCACAATTTCTTCCTGCTTATCGTTGGAGACATATTTTGGTCTTGCTTCAAGGCTCCTAAAATTTTGTCGATGGTTGGTATTTCCTTATTAAAATAAAAGGAATGTACTGTTCTTCTAATTATAAGTTTGTAGTCTTCATCGATAGGCACCGTCTTTCTTCCTGAAGATGGTATAGGTGGTTTTACAGCTCCACTTTTTCGTTCACACCTTAATTTATATATCGACGTTTTTGAAACACCCGTCATTTGCGAACACATTTCCACCACAGTATCAACGCTATAGAGAGGATTTTGATGTTTGAGGGCGTCATATACATTAAGAATAATATTCTTTTCGTTAACAGAAAATGGACATTTGCTCGCTCGTTTCACTGGAGAGAAAACTGAATTAGCCATTTTAATTGAAACTATGAAATGAAACAAACACACTGTGTCTTCTTCGGAAGAACAAATATAACTGAAAAATTACAATTACTTAAACTTTAGGGTATGCATACAAAAAATCGTCAAATTTGAATGTTTACAATAGTAATAAAAAACCTAAGTGTGATAAATATAATGCTGGAAAGGTCCGAGTATTAGGACAGGTAAACGTTTAAAATATGTACGTATATGTACGTAATTATGTACGCCTATGTATCAGCCATCAGAAAATGATTTATTACTTCGCATCATTTCGAATATAGAGTATGTTACAGGCTTATTACTGAGATGGGACTAGCCTCTTTAAATAACAGTCTTTGTTTTCAAAATTTTCTTTTTATCGACAATGAATGTATTGATGTAGATTCAAGGTTCAAAATGTTTATTGATTCTTTAACAGAGGCAATAATTCTGTCTTTCCCTGAAAAATCTAGGCTTGTCGAGCAAGGTTCAATGACGAATTGAAACTTATGAGGGAGAGGATACAATTTTTGACATCTTTAAATAAAAGAGATCCCATTTTAGTATCAAAGGAGACCCTTTCTCAATATAGAAAAAAATACAGACATGCTATACATGAGGCAAATATTAAATCTAATGATGATTTTATATTTAATTCTAACAATCGTCAGCAGGCTATGTGGTCCCTTATAAACACGAAAAATAAGAATTTACCAATAAACAATTCACCACTCAATGCAAATAGTTTTAATAGTTTCTTCTGTGACATAGCTGAAAATGAAATAAATAAACTTAATCATACTGACCAACCTTTTGATACATACCTTAGTTTTATACCACATTCTGATCATTCTTGCTTCAGGTTTAAGCCAACAAATTTGGATGAAGCTTCAAAAGCAATTGATGAATTAAAAAATAGCAACAGTAAGGACTCTGATGGAATGAACACAAAAATAATCAAAGCAATCAAACACATCATTATTATACCTTTAACTAAATTAATGAACTACTTAATTTCATCTTGCATTTTTCCTTCAGTGTTTAAAACCGCAAAAGTCATACCTCTCTTTAAAGGTAAGGGTTCGGCTGATGATCTCAATAACTTTCGTCCAATTTCTCTTTTACCAATTCTTTCTAAAGTATTTGAGAGAATTTTAAAGAAGCAGATTAATGATTATTTTGAATCTAATCGGCTTTTTGCTGTAGCTCAATTCGGGTTCAGAAAAAACAGGACAACAACACTTGCTATCGACCAATTTACAAGCAATATTTTGGAAGGATTTGAAAACTTTCTTGATACCCTTGCCTCATTCCTTGACCTTACAAAAGCTTTTGATTGTGTCACTCACAGTATCCTTCTTAAAAAACTCCATACATATAACTTTCATCCTATGTCCATTCAGTTGATTGAGTCTTATCTATCAGATAGATTTCAGTATGTGTCCTTTAACCAGCTTAAATCTGAAAAAAAAACCTTTGAAGTATGGAGTGCCTCAAGGCTCAGTCCTGGGTCCAATACTATTTCTCATTTATATTAATGACTTGGGATTTTCACAGGAGAGTCCAATAAAGACATTTCTATTTGCTGATCATACTACATACTATCAAAGTTATCACCCATACCAAATCGATGATATGGATTTTAGGACCAGTTTGTTCGAGTGGTTTTTAGCAAATCGTCTTTCTCTCAATAACTCAAAATCACAAACAGTGAACTTCACACACTAAGGCATAATACTGTTGCACATCCCATTTTAACGAATTGTTCACAGGAAGCAAAATTTCTTGGTGTCTATTTTGATCAGGGACTTACTTGGGAACAGCACATACTGAAACTTTCTCAAAAGCTATCCAGCCAACTCTTTTTATTTAGAAATCTTGCTAAGGTTACCTCCCTGCAAACCCTTCTTACAGCATATCATAGTAACTTTCACTCACAACTAATATATGCAATCCTTTCCTGGGGACATTCTTGCCATGTAGATAAGCTGTTTGGTCAGCAGCGAAAATGTATTCGTATAATCACTGGACAGGGTTATCGGGAGGATTGTAAACGGTCTTTTAAGAGCCTGAAAATTCTCACAATACCTTATGTATACATTATGCAGTGCCTGCTACATGTTCATCAAAATATAGATCTTTATAAAACACAACAACATATTTATCAAACTAGAAATTACGATGCTCTTGTGCCAGAGTTCGGTCGGCTTGAAAGCTCCAGAAATGGAACCAGATACTTGGCAATAAATTTTTTTAACTGTATTCCAACATCTGTCAAAACTCGTCGAACCTTAAAATAAGTATGAAGTTAGGCTGTCATCAGCAAACAAGTTTAAAAATTCTATTCCCTCAATAAAATTCATATCATTGATATAGATAATAAACAGTAAAGGTCCCAAAATACTTCCCTGTGGAACGCCGTAGTTATTTTGTCTTTTCTCTGAGTCTGTATTTACCAATCTTGTGTACTGTGACCTATGCCCCATCAAATATTCCACAAACCAATTCAATGCTCCACCGCTTATTCTATAAAATTGTAATTTTTTCAATAAAATTTCACGGCCTATTGTTTCAAAAGCTCTCTGGAAATCAAAGAATATGGCAACAACATATTTTCCATCATCCACTTTTGTTTTCCATTTGGACAAAGTTAGCTGTAGAGCAGTCTCACATGAGTAACTTTTTCTAAACCCTGACTGATTTCCTAAGAACCATTTATTCTTATTAAAATAATCCAGTATTTGATCAAAAACCGCCCTCTCTACCACTTTCTCCAAACATGGTAGAGCATTGACTGGCCTAAATTTAGAAACATGATTTGCATTTGTTGTTTTTGGAATTGGTGTTAGTTTGCTAGTTTTTAATTCAATTGGGAAGGAACCGCTGCGCAAAGATGTATTCACAAAATGCAGCAAAACATGTCCAATACTTTTTATGCCATTCTTTAAAAATTGTGAATTAAGGTATTGCCAACAATCTTTCTTTAGCTTACTTCTTTCTATAATTTTCAATAATTCTTGAAAAGAAATGGTCTTAAAATTACTCAATGTTCCTTTATCAAGAACATATTTTGACATTTCCATTCATTAGGAGGATCTATACTCCCTACAATGATTTCAATACTGCTCGCAAAATAATCATTGAACATACAAGCGGCTTCTTTTTGACTATTTGCCTTTATTACTTCGCCATTTTCGCTTGGGCTACCAAAATTTATATTAATGTAACTTATCTCGATTTATATAAACTTTTTAGAAATAACCACATCTGTTTACTATTATGTCTATTTTCTTCAATCTTCGTTTCATAAAAATGTTACTTTTTCTGTTTTAATAGGTTTACAAAACTATTTCTGGTTTGTTTATACTCTATCCATAATAACTCTCTATTTTCAATGCTTTCAATACATTTTTTGTAGGCAATATTTTTCTCTTTGAACTTAATTTTCAATTCAGCATCATACCAAGAAACTGATTTATTTTTACCGCATTTTTCCATTATAGAATAGTGCGTGTCTAAAATATTTTTACAATTATTTAAAATATTACTATATATTAAATTAATATCACAGCTGTTTGTTTCCCAGGTACATGCCGATAATTTTATATTAATATCAGAAAATGCTTCATCATTCAGTTGTCGTACTGTAGTATATCATACTATTTTTTATTATTCGATCTGCTTCACTAAATCTTCCAAATTTTACACTGACAATTGAATGGTCAGCAATTCTTGGAACATGGTAAACTGTGACCTTTAACGAGTCTGTTTTTGCTAACACATAGTAATGTACTACTACTTATTGTTATTCTGGTGTATTCTTTAACTTTCTGATCTATTCCATAGATTTGTAATAATTTTTTTATTTTTTTTTTGTATAAAAAGAATCTTCACCTACCTATCCTATAAATATTAAAATCCAAATTAAAATCACCTAAATAAGAACCCTGAACTGTAACAGCCAGTTCTTGCATGGAGTTTTGTAGCTCCTTCACTACTTTATCTATTTGCTCTCCTATTATCTTCGATTGGATATTTATATTGCTTTTAATGCTCATTCGCAACTCTCTAATTATCAAGTCCTTATCAGGTGGAGAATCGGTTTTGTCTGTTGTACCAACCTTATTTATTTGTTTTTAAGGGTCTTTATCTCGCTTTCCATATTTGCCATTCTGGTGGACATTGTTTCCGTGGTTTTCTTGCTTTCTGCGAAGTTTGTGTTGAGAATGGCGTCTGTACATTCGCAGCAGAAGTAAAACAATGTTCTTCGCACTTCACACACACACACACACACACACACGCCACTCTGCTACAAGAATCACAGTTAGAGCCGAAAAGAGTAGCTTTATCCTCCTTTGTACACTCGTTTTTGCAAAAAGCATATTTCATTTTGAGGTTAGCTTTCTGTTTTGTTTATTTTTTTGTGGTTTTTAAGTTTTACACTACGAATTTATTATTTAGTTTGGTCAATATGACTTTTAAAAGCTTGGTATGAATATGTCTCGGAATATATTATTTGCAAAGTCATGAAGTTATGAAGTAAAATAATGGGAAACTCATCCACACACGACTAACCATAAGTGAATTATGATCGATATTTTATTATAAATTTCTAGAAATATGGCCTCAAATTCATTTATTAACTTATTGTAAACGATTAATTTTGGTAACACGTTTTATTTCGCCAATACACCTTCGCCAGTACAGTTATCATAATTACATAACGCCATGAGTCGACTCTGCTATCGTACAATAACTATATCTACGCCTTATTTCTAATCTATCTATATACTCCGTATTATATAACTACTGCTGCGCCATTCGTTTTCCAGGGTTGTCACGTCCTCGCCTATTTGAACGTCGTACGTCGCCTCTCCAAAATTTGCTTGTTACATTCGGCCATCCTGCAACAATTAATGCCCTCATTAATTTAACTCGGCAGTAAATCAACCAGATCTTATCGATCTGTGCATTCGCCATAACACCAAAGTCACCAAATCGCCTACCCTAAAGGTTTCGCCTGTGCTTGCAACCTTACGCCTTTTATCGAATATCACCTTTATATTACGCCTTTGTCAGATTTTCACTTGCCTTTAAATCGCCATAGCTCTCGCCTTTCGCCAACAGAGCATTCACCATTTGCATCTCGCCAGTCAGACTCACTCACATGCACCTTTCAACCTAATCATTCGCACTTTGCACTTCGCCAGTCAGACTCGCATGCACCCTTCAACCTGACCATTCGCCCTTTGCACCTCGCCTGCACCAAAAAGTCAGCAAACGCCTTGCTCGTAAACGCCAGCCCGCCCCAGCAGTTGGAAATAGTACGCCTTGGGTACCCAAAATTCGCCAAACGCCTCTCTCAATTTGAGAATCGCCTCAGAAGACCGCAAAGTCTTCGTCGCCTTCGCCTGCGCATGATCCTGGACTTCCTCGCCCCTTCAATTTCACAATATCGGTTGATGGACGCCGATATCTGTCAAAAGAGGAAAGAAAGCCAGTACATAAGTCGCCAGGGGAAGAGCAACCAAATGCCCTCACATTCGCATGTAGATCGAGAGGTAGACCGTCAATCAGACACGAAAGCGCCTTTGTGCCTGAAAGCCCACACCTTTCGATCAACGCCATTTTATCATGATAATAATGGGTCATGGTTTCGCCGTCCAATTTAACCCTCGCTATCATCTCCTTGAGCAGCTGAGCAAAGTCATGCACTCTAGGAAACGCCTTCCTAAGAGCCGCCTTCCAGTCTTCCCATGAGAGGTCATATTCATCGAGCCGATTAAACCAGCCCCTTGCTGCGCCTTGCAATTTCGCCTGCATAAAATACGCTCTCTCATAGTTCGACCATTCATGAATGTCGCCCAACTGATCAATTTTGCTTAACCACCTGACTACGTTACAGTCCTGACTGTCAGGATCGAAAGGGTCAAGAATGTCGCCGCCTGCCCTTGCCCTTGACCCCATACAGCCCAAACTGCAAGCGGAGTCCGCCTTATCGCTACAAGCATGCTCTACTACCGCCTGAGGAGCGCTCTCACCTGATTTATCGCCTTTTCTGATGCCCTTGATACCGCCAGTACCAACGGCCGCCCTTTGTTTCGTCGCCTTTACCATTTCGGCCGCCTTTTGCTTCGCCGCCCTTGCCATTTCGGCCGCCACAATCTGCTAAACCGCCTTTCAACAGCTTATGTACCATGGAGACTGTTTCGTCTTCCATCGCCGAATCGCCTTCGCCGTGGTCACCGTCGCTCAATTCAAACTCGTAATCGAGCTCTAACTCGTCACTTCTGCCTTCCTCACTTCAAAAACGCCTTTTAAACACCAATGCCAATAAACACAGTTAAAATACGCCACAATTTTTACAATAATCACTAATTAATTAGCACACACTTGTTTATTATTGTCGTGAATATCTGAAAAATCGCCGAATGTCAATCCACTGTCAAGGATAGCAACAAACGCCCGAACTGAGTTTTTGTGATATCGCCACTCACACAAAAAAAAGAAGAAGATGCCACTGCGATTTAACTCGCCGAAATCGCGTATTTGACCGTTCTCCACAACAAATAACACAATACGTAGGTTATCCCGACTTCTGATCTGTAAACGATTAATTTTTGGTAACACCTTTTATTTCGCCAATACACCTTCGCCAGTACAGTTATCATAATTACATAACGCCATGAGTCGACTCTGCTATCGTACAATAACTATATCTACGCCTTATTTCTAATCTATCTATATACTCCGTATTATATAACTACTGCTGCGCCATTCGTTTTCCAGGGTTGTCACGTCCTCGCCTATTTGAACGTCGTACGTCGCCTCTCCAAAATTTGCTTGTTACATTATTAAAGATTAAAAACTCACAGATACATCATTTTAACTTGTCCTAGGGGATAAAAAGACCTCCACGACATAGGCGCCTCAGGAATATTAAAATAACGCTTAGTATAAAAGTACATTTCAAATTCAGTGAAACATGCATAGGTACCTGAAAATTATATTAACTATTTTCTTACAATACCACAACAACAATTGAAAGATCTTTCAGTACCCTCTGACGTGTAAAAACCTGGTTGAGATCAACCATGTCTGAGGAAAGACTCTCTGCTCTCTGGCATCTGTATGCATAGCGCAGAGAATTTGTGAATAATAATAAAGACAAGAGTTATTAAAAAAGCAATAAATCAGTTTTCACAAAAAAGAAGAATTTTGCTATTACTTTTCTCGGATTATAGGTATGTACATCTATAATACATAGTATATTTTTTAGGGTAGATATATTTCCAATACAAAATTTAAGTCAGTTACGCTATAGTTAAGTTTAAGTTAAAGTCTAGCAAACCGAAAACGGTAATTTTTCAGTTTAGCAACCATTGGAATTTTGTAAAAACACTTTTTGATTCTTTAATTAGACACTTTTAGAAGACGTTTTTGACCATTAAATTATTGCGCAATTGTTTGGTTTTCCCGCAAAAAAGCCCCAACGTTCGACTTTTGAGGGGCTGAAATGTACAAATCATGACATTTTTGGCATCTGACGCAGGAGGATTGTGGCATTGTTGCCAAAGGTTGCACCTTTTCTTACGAGGTAAAGAAACGCTAACACAAATAAACATATGCGTAACCAACAAGGACTAACGTAAACTAACCGAAGCTAACCTAAATTAATGTAAAAATAATTATGTATTTATTTATATATTTGTTGTAAGTTTAGATAATTATTGGATATCATAGAAAATCACGATTTTTTTATATTTCTATACATTAAAAAAGTAAATTTGAAAGGAAATAGATCGGTGGAAAGAAGATTTTTTGCATATTTTTATAATTTTGGTTAATTGGTTGGATCATCTTTCGCTTAGCTGAAATACATAACTGATTTCAGAAACTTCCTCAAATACAAAATCATAAAAAAAATTCTGCGGAAATGCATCATTTCCATTTTTTCAACTCTAGAATAACTGAAATTAGTTGCATGAAAACTTGTTTCTGTTTTACATTCTAAATAGTTTTCTAAACATAATACCCTAAAAAAATTCTTGATTTTCATTTTTTTTTGAAAATATTGAAAAAAGAAGCTTTTCTAAATAGAAATTCACGAAAAATGTTCTGCCAAAGTGTATAATTTTTATTTTTCCAGTTACATGAAAACATGTTTTTACGATCTACTATGAACTACAATAGGAGCTACCTACGACCATTAAATATAAACAATGCTACTACCTAGTCCTAGTGACATACTTACGACCTGTTCCAAATTAATTCACGTTACTTACGAGCCACTCCGCGCTACCTACGACCTACTCCAAGCTAGTCCGCCCTACCTACGACCTAGTTCAAGCTACTCCGAGCTACCTACAATCAATCTACTCTGAGCTAGTTACGACTTGCTCCGAGCCACTCCGCGCAACATACGACCTACTCCAAGCTACTCCGCGCTACCTACGACCTAGTATAAGCTACTCCGACCGCCCTAAAATCTACTCCAAACTACCCTGAGATTTCTTCCGACCCTAGTTAGTTTCGTCTCGTTTTAGCAACTACGCAGTTGCTTCGTGCATGCCTCAGCCATATCATTTTCATCAAGCCTTTTTCACGCAAGCCTAGGTGAAATCATTTCGGTTAGCTTGGGTTAGATTGGGTTAACTTTAGTTACTTTCGGTTAGTTTCGTCTCATTTAAGCCATTACGCACCTTCATGAAGAAAGGCTTGCGCAAAGCACAAGCCTTTCTTCATGCAAGCCTAGGCGAAACAATTTTGATTAGCTTGGGTTAGCTTTGGTTAGTTTGGGTTGGCTTTGGTTAGTTTGGGTTAGCTTTAGTTAGTTTGGGTTAGCCTTGGTTAGTTTGGGTTAGCTTTGGTTAGTTTGGGTTAGTTTCGTCTCGTTTAAACCAGTACGCACTTGCGTGAAGAGAGGATTGCTAATCCAAACTAACCCAAACTAACCAAAGCAAAGCCAAACTAACCAAAGCTAACCGAAATTGTTTCGCCTAGGCTTGCGTGAAAGCCTTTCTTCAGGTAACTGCGTAGTGATTTATGTGAGACGAAACTAACCAAAGCTAACCTAAACTAACCAAACCTAACCCAAACTAACTAAAGCTAACCCAAACTAACCAAAACAAACCCAAGCTAACCGAAATTGTTTCGTCTAGGCTTGCGTGAAGAAAGGCTTGCGCTTCGCGCAACCCTCCCTTCACGCAAGTGCGTAGTGGTTTAAATGAGACGAAATTAACCAAAGCTAACCGAAACTAACCAAAGCTAACTTAAGCTAACCCAAACTAACCAAAGCAAACCCAAACTAATCAAAGCTAACCGAAGCTAACGAAAGCCTAGGCGAAATAATTTCGGTTAGCTTAGGATTAGCTTGGGTTTGCTTTGGTTAGTTTGGGTTAGCTTTAGTTAGTTTGGACTAGCTTTGGTCAGTTTCGGTTAGCTTTGGTTAGTTTCGTCTCGTTTAAACCACTACACACTTGCGTGAAGAGGAGAGAAGCCTTTCTTCACGTAAGCCTAGGCGAAACAATTTCGGTTAGCTTGGGTTTGTTTTGATTAGTTTGGGTTAGCTTTAGTTAGTTTGGGTTAGGTTTGGTTAGTTTACGTTAGCTTTTGGTTAATTTCGTCTCTTTTAATTCACTACGCAAGCCTAGGCGAAACAATTTCGCTTTGCTTCCGTTAGCTTGGGCTAGATTCGGTTAGGTTTTTTTTAGCTTGGGTGGGTTTTGGTTATCTTTGGTGAATTTTGGTTAACTTGGGTTAGTTTTGGTTAACTTGGGTTAGTTTTGGTTAGCTTTGGTGAATTTTGGCTACCTTGGGTTAGTTTTGGTTAGCTTCAGGTAATTTCATAAAGAAAGCAAAGAACGTACGCAAAGCGCACGTCTTAACTTCTCACACACTTTAGGCCTTACGCGAGATAGATTATGTGACTGACTCAAGTTATTTTCGTGTATTTATTTTTCATTAAAATAATACTTTTATTGCAGATGGATGTATATTTATTTTTTAAACAAATATAACCACTTCATAATTATTGGTTAGAGCCTTATTATAATTTTACCAAAATTGTTAAAAAATGCATAAAATCTTGTTTTTGCTGGTTTTTCTTTCAAATTCACTTCTTTAATGCATTAGGAAAGCTACAAACGTAAAATATCGAGAATTTCTATTTCTATCCAACTGTGACCTTAGTTTGGGTTAATGCAATACATAAAAGCGAATGGTACGTTTCATTGTGTGTATTTGTATCATGCACCTGAATAAAAGAGAGAAAACGGCAATCATTGTGCACCATTTTCAATAATGAATTTTCGTAACAAAGATACAGTGAAATTTTTAAAATGAAATATGGCAACAGTGAGCTTGTGACAAATTAAACATTGAAGTTTTGGTTACTGACACTACTGACAGTGACAAGAAGGAGAATATAAATATTTTACTTATTTTTACAACTAAAACTTAATTTTATTTAATGGGGCAACATCACAGTCGCTCTGAGTTAGATCCGAAATATAACGTAGGCCTCTTGTTCTTCTAATTAATATTTTCAGACGTGCATGGACTATATTTGTAGGGCTTTTTTTTAAGTGGCTCGGCAAGAGTAATGGCGATTGTAGTGCAACAACAAATGTGGAAAGAAAATTATTTAATTACACACCTTTTCATGCTTTGCGCAGCATATAATGGTATGGACTGTATTCTGGACGTTGCTTAGAATCAGTGAATATTTGTTTTAAGTCTGTGGTTGAATGGTTGCTAAACTGAAAAATTACCCCGAAAACGTATATATGTATTTTTAACAACAAAAATATTTAAGTTTAAATCTATTTTTACTTTGCCCCAAAGAGGAATCTATGAGTTTGGCGTCGGAGCGAATCCGTATCAATCTGGTTCGTGGCCCATGGTGGCCCGGATACGAGGGACAGTATACCGTCAGTGTGCAAATGCCCTTAAATTGTGCACGATTGTGCGCTGTCGGGTCGCGTTGAAATAATATCCGAGGAAATAATTTTGCAGCAGCGAATACTTTTTGAATCTCTCCCGACCGACAGACTGCTCGCTGATTTATACCGTACTGCTGCGTTTGATGCAAAAATAATAATTTTGCTGAGTGACTCCTATTAGTCTAATCAGTTCTATTTCATCGTGTTAGATTAAAATAAAAAGTGATGGACTCGAAATAAATAGCCTAAAAGCCTGTATTTGCAACCTTGGATTGAAATGCCGTAGAAGTCCTTGTGTAATGGATTGTTACAATTTAATGTGTTGACTAACATGACACCAATAAAGAAAATTTAATTTTATCATTATCATGTCAGTAATAAAATGAAAGACCCTTGTAACGGTCCATTCGGATGTCCGCACGTATACAATAGCCGAGATTATAAACAAAACGAACATCAACCCTTTGAAATTAAAACAAATAAAATTCTAACACAAATATAACTTTACGAGATAATTGTGTCGTACCGTAAGGTTCAACCCTATTATTTTTCTCGGCGTAGAGCTGAGCCGGCGAACCGGCGGGCATAAAATGGGGACTCTAATAGCACGCCAGGGAATTCGCCCCCTAATAAAAGTGTAAATCCCGGCGTAATACGAAGTGTTCATTGAAAATAAACAATTTTTCATCTACCCTAATTGGTAAAAATTATTCTAAGGCCGTTGACGAGATCATTTTTCGTGCGGATCAGTTGAGCTGAGTCACTAACTGTTTAATAATAGGCTGGAAATTGGTTTTTGGACAAAGATGTTCGGAGCAGGTGGCGCTTCGATTCGTCTATGTCTTTTTAGGACAAACAGGATATTTTTTTGGTCATTATATCCGATGACGTAATTTCAACGCACGATGTTGCCTTATCAATATTTTGTGGTCTATTATAGTGAAAATGTTCAAATTAGAAGATCAATTTTTCGTTTATTATGCTTATCAACTAGGTAACTTCTTCATAAAAGTGAACAGTCAATCAGTTTTAGAGAAAAGATTAAATTACTATTATGTACAAAAATACACACTTCTCACAAACTTGAAACTATATTTTATTCAGTAGAATACATACTGAAATCTATGCGAGAAATATAAAGAGCAAAACCTCATTTCGAATCATATACGTAATACTGTCCGTTTCCTCGCCCGATTCCTAATATCAATATAGGCTGACACACTGACGAATCATCAGTTTCTTTTGCGGGTAGTTTTTGCCGTTGAATAATCATAACACTCGGCCATCCTAGTCTTCGAGACTGTCCTCAGGCTCTCCGTGGTTTTCTTCTAACAAGAGGAAAACATGCTGATCACGATTAGTAATTTGTATTGAATACTTCTTAGTATGTATTCAACATATCATAATTACATATTGATTATATGGACCTTGTACCTCATAGTATGTACCGATTCCATTCAATCACTTCAAATAATTCATATTGTATCCTATGCGTGTTTACTTGTTTATAATACCTCATAGTATGTACCATCATCGCCAAGAAACCCATTATGTAGGATTGTACAATCCAATACCTTTAAATTCAGTGCATATTATTTTGCCATAGTACTTCATAGTATGTACTTCCGCCACATCGCCCACTATGTAGAATTGTACAAGCCGATACCTTAAAAATTCAGTGCATATCATTTAACCATAGTACTTCATAGTATGTACTTCCGCCAAATAACCCACTATAATTTTATAATTGTGAATTCTCATAATTCAGTGCATATTATTTAACCACAGTACTGCGTAGGATGTACTTCTGCTAAATAACCCACTATATTAAAGATAAACATTATGCAGTTTTACCTCTTAGAACTACCCATGGCTTAATCTTGTTTACTGCGACAATAGTGTTTGTACCGTGTACGTAACCTTCCCTCATATCTTGTACTTACTACTTACTTCATATGGGTCGTTAATGCGTTAAACAACGCCTTAACTGCCTTAAATAGATCCCTGAATTTGAGAAGTAGTTCACAAAGAATCATTCTTTGTGAAGTAGTTTTCTGCTTGTTCCTGTACAAGGTGCATCCGTCTTTATAACCATAACAATATCTCCTTCCTTATATAATCTAGCCTTCCTTCTAGCTCTATCAAGTTTAAACATAGCTACCAACCTCAGTTCGAATAATCACAACCAATAATAACGTTATAAGATAAACAATTATCATCTTAAGAAAAGTATGTATATACCCGCATGTCATCTATTTTAATGTTGCCCCTCCGACAATGTTGTACGCTATATACCTAGTTATCTATAAAACATTTTAAAAGTATGTTATTATCCAATGAACTTTCTGAAATATTTAATTTTTCAGCCAGAGACTTCTTTATAAGTGTCCATGAATGACCAAGTTTATTGCACGTTTCACATTTTACTACTATCTTAGGGCAATTCCTAACAATGTGTGGCCCCTTACAATTATAACAAATTTTTTCTTTGTGAATGTTGACATTAGTTTTATTTTCAAAACCTTCACTAGTACTATCCCCGGCATTAATATTGTTTGACAAGCCTTGTGTATTAGTAACGAAAACATTCTTCTGAGTTTTATAAGTTTGGTTTGCATGATCTAAATAATTTGCCAAAAGTCCCATAGATTGAAAATTAGCGGCTCTAGCCGACAATTTTATATTTTCGTTACCAATACCCTCTATTATACAATCAATTGTATTTTCGTCACTAATATCTAAATTTAATTTCCGTAACATAGCTAATTTTTCGAAACAATAATCGCTTAACTTTTGATTAGGCAAATGTACATAATTTGCAGCTTCCACAAATAATTTTCCAAACTTTATTCTACAAGGAAATGTTTGCAGTAACAAAAGCTTCATTTCGTCCCATTGTTTACACGCGTCTTTTAATGAATCATACCACTTTCTTGCATTTCCACGAAGTCTGGAGTTTGCATGCTTTGTTATTAATTTATTGTCCCATTTATACATAGAACTGATTTGTTCTACCTTTTGAATCCAATCTTTTGTAGATATATTTTCATTGGCGGGATCAAAAATAGGTAGTAGCGACTCATCAACACTTAAACTTGTATATGACGTACTTACAGTTTGTTCTTCGAGTCATTTTTTACTTGTTTTTAATTGCTTCTTCAGTTTTTTAACCTTCTTACGAACACTACTTAATTTACTAGATGAACTAGAAGAACTTGATGAACTTGAATAGTCCCTACGACGATTTCTTTTTCCCATATTGCACGTAAGTCTATCCCACCTCTGATATATTATGTACAAAAATACACACTTCTCACAAACTTGAAACTATATTTTATTCAGTAGAATACATACTGAAATCTATCCGAGAAATATAAAGAGCAAAACCTCATTTCGAATCATATACGCAATACTGTCCGTTTCCTCGCCCGATTCCTAATATCAATATAGGCTGACTCACTGACGAATCATCAGTTTCTTTTGCGGGTAGTTTTTGCCGTTGAATAATCATAACATTACCCAATTTTTAGTTTTTTTTCTGAACTACCAAGAAACCAGATGAAAAAAAAAACAATTATACGCAACAATAGATATTGCTTCTTATTATATAGCATGTTTTTTTAATTTCTAATGGATTTAAAAAAAATAACTTTTATAAAATAATTTTTGTTGCGACTTTATAGAAATATATGCGGCTAATTTAGTTAGTTTGAGTTAGTTCTGGATAGTTTAGAGCGTTGGTCAGAATTAAGATTACGAAAAAATCAATTTTCCAAGCGCGAAATTTATTAATCTAATAAGCCGATTCATATAAATATATTGTGTTAGTTTGGGGGTGGTAGAAACCATGCACCCATGAATAGGCTTGCCTTTTGCGGTTAGTTTGGGTTAGTTATATTATATTAACTTCTCCAAAACGGTGAATTTTTTGAACACAACACTACTCAAAAATAAAAATTTAAATTGTTACATATTCACTATTTTATACTTTGTAGTTCTTATAATTTGGACATTGTCAGCTCACACATTCGGCACTTCCGTATGGGTATCCTAACCTCAATGGCTTCGGTAAACGAGATTGTTTAGATGTAGATATGTTCTATATTATTATATGTGGAGAATACTGAGCTCATTCCGGGATGAAAAATTACTCATTGCCTCGCTGTTTACTGCATTATGGTGACTAACTGTATAAAACACTAATTTCTTCCTAATTTTCTATTATGGTCTTGATAAGAGTATATAAGATTTCTGACTCTAGTTTACCTACAGGATATATATGAATTACTTCATTAAGGCTTAAGCAAGGAGTTCTGATCATAAATTGAATTGCAGATAATGCTACAGTATTACTATATTATTTACTGATATTCCTACAGTGTTCCGTGCCTTATAATCCAAATAGGCGTCAGTATGAATTTCATTAAAAAGTAATATGCCATTTTTATCGTTATCAGTTAAATATTAAAAAATGTTACTAGCATGTAGGCTAAAAAAATGTTCTTCATTAATACGGGGATCTGATAACAATATACAACAACAAATAGATTTTACCGTGTTAGGATGAGATAAAATAATAGGAGCATGATTACGTAAATCTTTATAGGAATGAGGGCTTAAGTATCACTTACTCCAAAACTAGCCGAAATCGATAGAAAAATATACAATTAAACAGGAACAAAAACTTTTAAAACTGTGCTATAACAAGCGGGTATTGCCTGTAAACAAGCTGTCCGAGCGACACACATTGAAGTATTGCACAAAGGCAACAGGTCTTTAAGCTCGAAATATATGGTTTTACGTATTTAAAAATACGCCTAACAATATAAATTGTATACCTAAATATACAACGAAATATTAGGTAACTTTCATAAAATGAATAAAATTATGTTTTTAAATGGAACTAAATATTTATAGAAAGTAATTAGGTCATACATAGGCTTACTAATGTTTATTCTCTTAAAAGTTTTGATTTTGTTATGCTACACTTTGCGGTTTTTATATATTTGCATTCCGAATTTTAAATATTTATTATATTTAATATGCTTAGCTAATTTTAATTATTTATTTATATTTAATATAACTTTACGAGTCCTCCATCGGGCGCCTCCTCCAGGTGGCAGATTGGGGAATGCCTCCCAGATATGAGTGGTATCAGGGAAATGAAATACCCTAGGCGGACCAAAACTAGCATGCAACGTCTGATCCAGAATGGGCGACGGCAGCGTCTGTTCTCCATGTTAGGAGAGGCTTATGAAAATCTCATCAACCCGTTTGGCCAGCGGGGTGTTTTACGGCCACAACCCCCTTATGTATTCGGAAAAGATACGAAGGTCCTCAATCCATGATGGTTGCGATCGGACAAGACCAAGAACAGATGGTGCTGCGAATCACCGACAGAAATCAGGTTACCACGGAAAACGACTTTTGCACGTTGCCACCAGCAACATACGAACGATGTCATCAGTTGATAAATTATTAGAATTGTAGGAGGAACTCAGCATATTAGATCGGATGTTCCGAGTATGAGCGAGGTTAGAAAATCAGGAGAAGGTCAAGTGACGTTAAAGTCTGGAAATGTTCTTTATTATAGGGGAGAGAACACAATGTATCAGAGGAATATGTTTCTTAATAAACAAATATCAGGTAGAGAATATACTAGATAGTAGATATAGGGATAATCCCTATATCACCAAAAGTTGCATACATAATTATTATCAGGCTGAACAAAATATATAATATAATAATAGTCCAATCCATTGATTTGTATAGGAGTGGATAAGCAATAAATAGACCAAACATGGCAAATTTACGACCGCGAAATGTAAACAAAGAGATTTCAATTTGGACTTGCGCATTAGAAAATTAGTAGGAACTAGCTGTTGCACCGTGAAGATAAATAAGCAGGTCCGGACTTCGAAAGTGATTATTTTACCAAATATTCGGTAGAGGAGTCTTGCCGATTGCGAAATAGGCCCCAGTTAGAATAGTGAAACAAACAATAAGGTATAAATAAGTAATAATTATAATAATTAGACTTACTTGAAATAGGAAATCCCGGGTATTTTGCCTCTACTACTACAAAACACAACCATACACTTTCGGGATTCTATTTTGGTAGCATCGCCCATTGTTTATGTGCGTATTGTTCAATTTAAACGAAAATCAAAATAGGGTCCGCACAAACCACAAACGTGAACCACGAAACTAAAACTAATTAAGCAACTACAGACACTAGGTCCAAAGAAAGTAAAAGAAGTAAAAACTCAAATTATTAACTCAAAACGCCGGCGCCGCGCCGTCAAAACGAAAACAACGTCAAAGAAAAAAACCAAGTTCGATCCTGACCGACGCCTGCTGAGACGGCAAGTGTTTTAGTGCGCATGACAAAACGGTATCTTATTTGTTTACGTTTTTCCATTTTGTTTTTTCGCCCATAGGTTGCCACTTTTGAGTAGTGCGACAGGCGGCTTTTGCTTATCCACTCCTATACAAATCAATGGTCCAAACATATACTTCTACGTCTAGAAGAGCTAGAAGTCTTTTATGACGACATCGTTACTGCCCTAGAACACTCAACATCACATTACACAATACTGATCGGTGACTTTAACTCAAAATAGGACACAATAAAGTGAAGAGGAAACCAGTTGCGGATTCAGAGGGGAGGGGGGGGGAGGGGCGGTTGAGAGACGAGGAGAGGTAAAAAATGGCTAGGTTTATTGTTTTAATTTAATATTGTTGCAGAGAAACTTGTATTAAATATTTTGTTAGGCGAATATCAGATCTGGAAAAAATACTGGTTTTTGCAAGAGTTTGTTGACAAAAACGTTCCTGATAATGGATTAGACGCATTAAAATATTGCGTCGATATGTGTATTTCCAAATGTGAAACAATTTTTAATAATATTAGGTTGCTTTCCAATAAGTGATGCTACGCCAGAAATAAGTTGTTTTTCTTTAAGACTGATTAAATCTTACTTACGGACAAACATGTCTCAATTAAGACTTTCTGCCTTAGCATTACCCAATATCTATAAGGATATTGAAGTAGATGAAGAAAGAATAATACATAAATTTGCAAGTAAAAAAAACGGACAATTAGATTTTGTTTTATTTGACTGTGTTTATTTTATTACCTACTATAGTTTTTTTCCTTAAAAGTACTTATGTGTTTTCGTTTTATTAAAGTTTTTGTTATTTTATTTTACGGTTTAGTTATTTCTATAGGTCACCTACATAATAATAGCATTTTGAGAATTAATTTTATTTTTTATTTAATTGAATTAGCCTTTACTTGATGGAGATCCATAACTAAGAACCACTTAAATAAGTGGAAATCTTTAAGTGGTTTACTTATTTAAGTGGTTTTTATTTTTTATATTTGAATCCATTTTTTTGCTCAATAAAAAGTACGTAAAACGATTAAAGTATGTTTTGCAGTACCTATATGTTGCAGATTATCAAGGCGTTTGATTTCAAGCTTATTCCAAATGAGTTTTAAAGCTACCTAACGCCCATTATATGTACGGGATATAGGTTTATATAAAAGCAAATTATGTGCCTTACCTTTATAAGCACACAACTGAAGTGAAAGTTCGGAGAGATATTAGAAATTGAGTTTTTATTTTTTTGTTGAACCTTTTTTTTCTCAAATTTTGTCCCCGGTGTCTACACTTTTTGTACATTTTTTTTCTTCTTTTTTCAATTTTTTTTTTCGCCGAAAACCGCGCTTCTCTAACTTTTATTTTTTTTCTTTATATCATTTTATAATACTTTTATTAGCTTTCCGAAAAGTCTTTTGTTTTTTTTATTATTTGTTTCTTATTTCGTTTCATAATACCTTTATTAACTTTCCGAACATTTTTTTGCGTTTTTTAAATTTTTTCCCATTTTTAAAACATTTCTTTTCGCACAAAGCATTTTTTTCTTTCCATTTTTGCCATCCCCGACCTCGTAGCTGATCTCCTTCGCCTTTTTTCGCCGAAAACTGCGTTTCTCTAACTTTTTTTTCTTATTTCGTTTTATAATACTTTTATTAACTTTCCGAACCATTTTTTATGTTTTTTTTTCAATTTATTCCCATTTTTTCGGAGAGGGTCTAGTTTTCGACCAGGATCCTCATTTTACCACGGCTACATGTCCTGAAAATGTCAACAATCTAACTATAGTGGAACATGCTTAATTAAAGGGTGGTTTCACTTTGATAACCTATCCAACTTTGATAAGGGTTTAATTTTTTCTGACTTTGCCATCGCTAAAGAAGTTACACTTCAAAGATCAACCGCCCTACCCTTTTTCATGGCCTGGATCCGCCTCTGGAGGAAACTGCAATTGGTGACCATGGATATGGCGACAGAAATGAGAGATGCACTAAACTACTAGAATTTGCATTACAACGCAATTTATATATTATGAATACATTTTTCAAAAAAAGTAGAAACAGAAAACGGGCATGGTTAAGTCCAGACGGAATAACAAAAAACGAAACAGATCGCAAGGAAATCGTACATGTATGTGACCGTGTTAACCAGATTCTCAGTGGGTAGTGACCATACGCTCATCCGTGCAAAGGTAATATTAAACATAAAACCTGAAAGACAAAAAATGATGACCAAGACAAAGAGGAAGAGTCAGTTAATGATAAAAGAATTAGACCATGCCTGCGCACCTTAAGCAGTCATGTACAAAATTTAGAACTTAAAGAAATAGAAGAAATTAATGATCAGATAATCTTAGCATTAAAAATTGCAGTTGAAAACCACTGTGAAAAATATGCCAACAAAAAAGATAAGCTGAGCACGCATACAAAACTAATAGAACAAAGAAGACTGCTAAAAAGGAAAGATACACAAGAATACAGGGAACTGAGTAAGGAAATTGCAAAGGAAATTAGGAATTATATAACTCTCAGATCACAACAGAAACAATTGAGCAGAATAAAAGCCTAAGGAAAATTAATAGAGAAATGAGTATGGGCAGGCACGGTATACAACAACTGATGGATCCACAGGGCAACATAACATCAAATAAGGATCAAATCTTGCAATTAGTGGAAGACTGCTACGCTAGACTATACAGGAAGCAGCTTGATACTTATGAAGCCGATCTTATACCAAGAATTTTTAACGTAGTGTCGGAAGATATTCCCGAAATCTGCTGTGATGAAATTAGAAGCGCCTTAAAAGAAATGAAAAACAAGAAAGCTCCGGAGGAGAACGAAATCGTAATAGAGGCTATTAAGGCAGCCACAGAAGAACTGGTACCTACCTTGAGAATTCTGTTCAATAAATGCTTGGAAGAAAGCAAGTTCTCTGCCAACTGGACTAATGCTTTAATTGTTTTGTGCATAAGAAGAGAAATCCAGCAGATTAAAAAAATTATAGACCGATTAGCTTGCGCTCTCAACTTTTTAAACTATGTATGAAGATCCTGACAAAACGACTGACTTCCAGCCCAGAGAACAGGTAGGGTTTAGAGCCGATTTTGGCACAACCGACCATGTACACGTAATCAAAAGTTAAATAGAAAAGAATGTCGAGTACAACAAACCACTCATGTTATTTTTTTTCGACTATGAAAAAGCTAGAGCTAATTGACGGTATATATAAAAGTGCTACTGCATGCGTTAGTTTACATAGAAGGAGTGGAAAGTTTAGAATTGAACGAGGAGTGCGCCAAGGCGATGCTAATTCTCCAAAATTATTTGTTACCTTATTGGAATTTATGTTTAAGGGTATAAATTGGAATAATATGGGAGTCAACATCAACGGCGAAAAACTGAACCACTTGCGTTTTGCTGATGATCTTGTAATCATCGTAGATAGAATTGACAACGTAGTTGAAATGCTTAACATGCTCACTATACAATCGCAAAAGACGAGCTTAAAAATTAATCTGTCGAAAAGTCAATATATGATGAATCTGGTCTTGAGTAGTGGTGTGCAGATAAATAATACATATTATTATATTGAACAAGTAAGTGCCTACAAATATCTAGGACATGACAATCATACTAAAGAACTGGAAAGGCAGATTGGTTTAACTTGAGCAGCTTTTGGTAAGTTGAGAAGGAACGTCTTCAACGCTAATATACCTATATGCCTAAAGAAGAAGGTATTTGATCAGCGTGTACTTCTTGTTCTTGCCTATGGAGCAGAAACCTTTGCCCTAACTCGATGCAGTATAAACACAATTCAAGCGGCTTAACGAGCAATGGAACGTTGCATGTTGGGAATTACTGGAAGAGATAGAATTCGTAATAGAAATATTAGAAAATGAACTGGAGTGGAAGATGCGATCAATAGAATAATCCCACTTCAGTGGAATTGGGCAGGACATGTAACTAGAATGCGAGATAATTGGTCGACCAAGCGTGGAAGGACGTCCTAGAACCGATACTTATAGAAACACAGGAAGATCCCCACTAGATGGTCAGATGACACAAGAAGAGTATTATCGAATTGGAAACAGGTGGCACAAGACAGAAAGGAGTGGCTAATGATGATGATGATGAATATAACTTTACAAAAGCAAACTGTTACATTAAGTATCTAATGTATGTTAGAGTAAAAAAGGAATTTTATTATTATTATTATTTTTTATTCTATTTGCTTTATAGGGTTTGTAGATCTTCTCGTGTTTTAATATGGTTGTGCTTGTGCTAGGAAACCTCGCTTGAAAGTTTACATTGTTATTTTTTTCATATTTTTGAAATATTTGATGTTACAATATTAGTGTTTTAATTGTAATTCAATATTCAGTAAAACAATAAGCGTATCCAAGTCAATATCCACATAAAAAGTATTGGATATATGTGTGGCCTAATATTCGATACTATCGAATATTTAAAAGTATCCAAGTTGTACATCACTAAAACTAAATAATTACAAAATATGCCAAGTTGCTTGTTACCTATCAATTTAAAAACGGCGCATTTTGAATCTTATACTACTGTCCTTATCGGATAACCGATTTGAAAGGGTAAACCAGTAATCCCAGACAAGTATTTTACGGGTCGCAGCATAATTTTTTTTTAATCGCAACTGTTTCTTTGAAAAATTTGTCGCAAACTATAGTGAAAAGAAGCCCAAATTGCGACAAATCGTCCAATCTGGCAACATTGGATATACAATACATTGAAGACGGCGAGTTGGAACTCGGAATGCCAGCCATACGGCGTGGAAATCAACGTTAAATACGAAAGTAAGCGCGATGAAATAATCAATACTTTTACCGAGCACCCATTCCATGGTATGCTTATGCTTATGGCAAAAGCATTTGCCTAGATGTGATGGCTTCACTGCAATTTTAATATAAGCAAGCGTAGGCCTACTTGTAGAAGGTATTGGATGTAGGCCCTTTAACATGAGGTTGGGTAGCAATGCTGTTTACTTAAAATTCTATGGGAGTTTATTCTTTAATTTAGCTTCGTGAGGAGTTCGCCAGGTTTGTTTGTGCTTTGTTTCCTTTGTTTGAGGTTTTATAAAGCTAAGTACTTATATGTATACAGGGAAAATGAGAAAACCGGTTGCTCGTTGGCAATTCCTTATCAGGGTTTGGACTATTTTAGCGTTCCATTTAACTATGATTTTTAGTTATGTGGATTGCAAATTATATGTTATTTTAAAGGAAATCAGGACACTTAAGTTCGAGGGGAGGTAAAAAAGTAGTGCGAGTTCTATAGTATGTTTTGTCATATTGGGCCCGATAAGGGTAGAGCTGCCCAAAAATATTACTATCATTTAATTATATATGTTATATACACGCCGTTCTTTTTCCATTTATTTCGACGCCTGATAAAAAGCTAAACAGTCGAAAGTTAGTACCTCTTAACGCCACTAATAACATTCTTTTTTAAGAGCCATCCTGAAAGTGTTTACTGTTCCGGCCCCGATTAAGTCAGATAATTTTAAGTGTTTGAGTGTTTTACATTTGGATGTGTTAAATTGGGGTTTCATTCGGCCAATTATAAACGGATCGAAACAGTAGTCAAAACAAGGGGAAGCGAAGCTAATAAAGCCAAATTGCCTTACATTTATCTTGCATTAATTATTTATGTAGTTAATAGTGAGGAGTCAAATGATATTTTATTCGGTTATAATTTTACAGGAAGTTTTTATGACTGGTGATGTGTCGTTGATGGCTCCATCAAAAACAAGGATATGGAAGCTAAGTGTAGTGGAATCTGTGTCCTAAAAATGAGTGATTCAAAAAGCAAATTGGATTTTAAATTGAACAGCTTGGATTTTTTTTGAGAGAAAGAATAGGAAAATTAATTTTTAATGCATTTGACAATCGATAAAGCGTAAGCTAGTACCGAAAATCACGAACTGATAGTATTTAAAAGTATATCCTATTTTTAAAGAATTTTCTCAAATCTTTTAATGGGTTTTAGATTTTTTAATGGATTTTTTATTGAGGTAATGGTCTACCCAAAAACATTTCAGGTTACATGTCTTTGGGTCTACCCGTATAAAATTCACCGAATACATTCCTAAAAGATACACTACACAGTCAAATAGTTAGGTAGGTGTATGGTTCTCCACATAGGCCTAGGTTCTTAACATACTTTTCTAATAACCTGACTCCGTACTAATAAAGAAGTCAAGTATCGTTGAGAGCTTCCATTTATATAGTTTTTTTCTAGTGTCCCGATAACAGTTAAAGAGGGTATTTTATGAGTATTAACGGAAGTCTTCCCTTTATTTTTTGCCTCATTTAATTGAATATTTTTATGTGACACAAGGAGGATGAATCGTAGCAATTTAGCGGTGTGAGAAATTTTAAAATGAGGCAATTGAAGAATATACAGGATCCTATAAATTCTAGGGAATGTATAGGGATTTTCATAACCGTAACAGACATGAAGTCGGTTAAATTGAAGCAAATTTGCACTATTTGATGTTGCACTGTAAATTTTTGAGAAATATGCAAAATGCCTATTACGCGCGTGCGAAAGAAAGAAGCCAACTAGCAATAACAATATTATTTGTAATTCAGTCTCTTTTCGGAAGTGCCCTTCGAATTTTCCTTTTCTTTTTCTTTCACCTCATAAAGATCTTACGAGGGTCGCCCCAAAAAATTAATTTATAATTTAATACATCAATGAACTGTTTTCAAAGTTCAAAAGCTTCTTAAAAATGCAATAAAATAGCCAGGTCGGTATTTTAAAAAATAAGTTGATGCTAGGAGTCAGAAGCCAAAACATCGGATAAACAAACTCGTTAACATAGAGGGAGAATTGACAATGAAATAATGGACTTTATTTTGAAATACCCCTTTAAATAAACTCAGGAAATAATAAAAATTATTTTGCAATATTTGAGGGTCGTCCAGAAATCTCCTGAAGTAGTCGAAATGTTGTAAATTGTTCAAAAGCATACAGATTAGCATTGAATTGCGCAACTTTGCTCCAATTTAACTGTTATGAAAATGTCCCTCAGACTTTACTGCATTTAAGCAGGCCACTAGACAAAAACTCAACAGCAGCTTAAAAATTTGGTACGGCATCGGCAGCTGTAATCGTTCCTCATGACTCCAGAACTGAATGGCTTGCACCCAACGGCTCTTCAATAGCGCCAAAGTTATCGTCTTCTGATCGGCTGGGTACAGTGAGGTGAGAATGCCCAGCCCTGAACGCCCGTCGCTTGAATTAATATTATTAAGTTCCAGGCAGTTCAGATCCCGAAAGGGTATATAAGAAGCAAGAAACCTAACGGGACTATACCAACTCATTCATTTAGCTCCTTGTCCCACATCTCTGAGGATTTTTACGCGATTTTCAGAGATTTTTGGCTACTAGAGATTTAGCCTAGTTTTCGATAATCTCGAAATGGCTTCCGGCCGTGCCACAGAAGCCCTGAAGCGAAGCAAGACCAGCGGGAAGTATTAACTGGTACCGAATCAGCCTTTCACCTGTTTGTTTTTAGTTTTTCTGAGATTTGGAATTTCAGGACTTTTAGGGAAAAAAATTGAAGAAGATAAGTATTTGAAGAGCCTTAACAAATACCAATTAGTCTATACTGTTACGAGACCTTCAACTGCAGTGCGCACCCTGCAGTAGGTAACTCCTACTCTGTTGCGACTAGGGCTATCCACTAGAAGAATCAAAGGCTATTTGTCACACAAAAGTCTAGATCACCTACCCAATGTTCGATGCAAAAGCTGCGAGCATGCGTAATGGCGAAACAAGAATAGGTATAGGTAGCTTTGCATCGCACTCCGCTCGGTACGGGGGCGCAACCAACAGAAACTAACCCAAGGGCCCAAAATTAAGAACAAAAATTAATTAATAAAAACAACATAACCTTAAAAAAGACATGTATTGAACCCGGGGCATACGAATGACAAGCAGAACGTCTGACTACTAAACCACCAGAGGTGATGAAACCACTTCGCTAGACCGCAAAGACATGGGTAATTCTGATACCTTCCGCCATTACGCATGTCCGTAGCTTTTGCATCGAAAAGTTAGTAGGTGATTTAGACGCTTGTATTTATTACTAGTTCGTATACCATACGAAATCAGCGCGGTCGCTCTTCTGGGGGCCGCAGCCGTGTCCGGAGAGGATTTATACATTCCGTACATTCATTTGGCACCCAGCACAATTTCTTAGACTCGAATTTAAAACCAATTAGAGTTTGGAGTGCGAAATCTGTGTACGGGATGTAAATCGGTGCCAATCGCGCGTACGGAATGTCGTAACAGTTTATAAAGCAGATGAGATGTTTAGTTGCATTTGGTTAAATAATTTTTATATTTTGTGATAGATTATGTTTCTCCTTAAGCCTCTTCTTGGCAGGTTTTCCATTTGCTGGACAACCCAAGGGTCTTTACTTGCTAGCTGACCCAAACTAACCCAAAATAAAAACGCCAATTAAGCCTTGTGCATAAGGTGCGCTGTTACGACATTCCGTACGCGCGTTTGGCACCGATTTACAGATTTTGAACTTGAACTCCTATTGGTTTTAAATTAGGGGGTTCCAAATAGATCTACGAAACGTCTAAATGTCTCCGGGGAGTAGTTTGATCTGAAACACACACTTTACACATATATTAATTTCCAGAAAGCCATCTTTGACTTCCACAATATCTCTATCAGAAAACTACTGAGCAGCATCTGACAAGTTGCCAGGAATTGGTCTATTTAACACATATTAAATACACCCAAATTAGTCCCAGAAAGCCTCGAGAAACAGGAATTGTTTTAAACCCTTTCTCAGCAACTGCAAGATAATTGGCTTCTATTCCTTTAAGGGCAATTTTGCCAGACACAACTTCGCAGACCGTAAAAGCGGTGGAGATTTGCAGGTTGTAAAGGCTCTTGGAGATTTCGAACTTTCACAAAATTTCCAAAACTTGTAATTGGCACATCTCTGATGGCGACTAACATTCTGCAGACAGCACAGACAAAAATGTTCCCACGTCCGATTCTCCCTGGCCTGTGTACCGACGTGAATGGGGACATCTTCTGGCGCGGACGCCCGATTTTTTGCTTGGGAAGAAACAAAGGTTATTGAACGTTCACCACGAGGTTCCCCAATGGCTCGTGCCAATGGCGACTAGAGAGCCGCTACGCTACACGATGTTATATTTGCCAAGAACGAAACGGAAGTCCCACCAAAGAAAATTATTATATAATTTGCTTCGGTCTCTTTTTTCTTCCTATTTTATCATACTCGCCCCCGGCGCTGGCTTTATATTTATAATCATAAAACCATTGTTTAAGGATATTGCTGTTTAGATTTAAAATAGTCTTTCATTTTGAGAATTTATCTATTAATAAAATGTCAGCTAATGCTGCCAATATTTTTACTACCAGGTCCTTAAATGAGATCGATTATTTCGATTTCTTTACAAGTATGAGTAAACTTGCATCACTGGATTATGCATTGTGGTATAAGTATTTACTTTACAGTCTTCTTGGATACCTATCATATTTATGGAGAAAATAAAATGGCACGCAATTATTTCTTTTGCAGTATACTTACTTAAGTAATTGCAAGTCAGGGCGGAGCTATACATACACTAATCACTAATTCACTAATGCATAAGGAACCATTTTGTACCGAGGAAAAATATTTATAAGTCCTAAATTACAAGTCTTTAATCACATATCTAATAAACAAACAAAAAAAGAATGTTCCGAGTGTTGCTTCTAAATTCAGTTTCAAATTTTTCGTGGTTTCCGCGTATTTTTCAAGCCAAAAACTTATTTATCTACTCTACACTCTACATACCTAAAAATTAAAGGAAAGATTGATTTAGGAACATTATCTAGCAATTATTTTGACTGTGCGTAGAGCCCGATTTTTAAAATGGAATTTTCACGACGAAAATATTTCGATAGCTGGAATATTTTTAAACGAATTTACTGGGGCATTACAAAATTGCGATCCAAATCAAAATTTTTATAAGGCGTCTTTATTAGTATTGATATAATCTTTATTTGGGCTGTTTTAAAATAGGTGTTTCGTATTCCAATTAACAAAATCGTATTCTCTTTTTAAAGTTTCTCATCACTAAGATTGTTCTGATTAGCAAAATTGTTTAGACGTCAGAAAATAAGTTTTCTTTAAAAAAAAAATATTTTTTTCCTGTGAACAGTAAACCTAAACTGGGTACCTTCTATATATCTGAAAAAGTTTAAACATAAATGAATGTCTTTCTATGTATATTTTTTTTTCAGTCCACTTGCAAAGGCGTTGCCTATAATACCCTAATGGGCACTGCAAGTAGGAAACCGCGAGAAGGAAAGATACCGATTGACTCTTTTCATAAAGATATTTAGACTGTAGCCAACAGGGAACAATTCGGTTTTTGAGAGGTACACTTGGCGAGACCTCGGACATGCTTATCGCATGAAAAGTTAGTGCTTGCGGTTATTCCAAGAAGCGAAAGATTGGAGAATGGAGAAAGGTTTTCCCCCTCAATGATGACGTCAAGGTAGTTTCCCTTAGTTTTCTCCGGGAGAATACAGCAGTCTCTGTCTTTTAGGCATTGAAGGTTACAAGATTGTTGGATCCCCATTCATAGGTATATAATTATATCGCCTGTCCGTTTCAGGCTGATTTTCCTATATATAGGACTGTGCACCTACCGGGTCGTTGTCACTGTAAATCAAAAAATTGTATGTTCCATATAAAACGCACTGAAGCTCTACCCGCGACGGCCGCAGCATGATAGGCGCACAGTCCTATATAAAATCAGCCTTTAGTGTGTAATGTAATGTAATTAAAAGTGAAAATGTCTTGGTACAAAGGTACAAATTTAATGATATTTTCAACTAACGATTTTTTTAATTCAACACTACGTACATGTTCTACATTTTGAGTACTTTTCAAATTATGGATTAATCTCATATACCTAACTTTCATTTTTTCTAATGTTAACGGTTTCTGAGATAATAACACATAAAAGCCGATATTACACTTTGTGTTAAATGCATATTTCTTATTTTCATTATAGTAAGTAAGAAGCTTCCGAGAACAGTGATGCCATCTTTCGCGTTAATCTTCATTGAGTTTTTGGGTATTTCTAAATTTTGTAGTTATATTTTTTTAATACCTTATGGATGGAACCGCAGAAAATTGCTCATATACACGGCTTATTAAAGTTACAGGGTTTGCTTCAAAATATCCCAGAATATAAATTTGATTTTTTTGGGTTATAGTGTAAGTGCCCAGCGACATAAAGTTGCATTTATGAATACTGTCTTGGAAATTTTTGTGTGGCTTAATTGCGGCTAGTCTACCACCTTTTCCCTTTATGAAAAGTTTCGTAGTGGGGGCGTTTGCTTTCCAGTTCTTCCGAAAGCCGACCAATTCGCGTAGTGCAAAAAATTTATGGATACTCTTTTTATTTTTAATGTAATAGCCAGGCAAGTTTATGAAACGCGCGAAAAAAAAAGTGTCCGACAAAAATTTTGGGGCGTTAAGGGTGTCCGACAATTCAAACACATCCAATTCATGACTTAAAAAAATTTATGAATAACGAGCTGATTTTTTCAGCATTACTTAATAAAAATATGTAGAAAATAAATATCCAATTGTCCGACAAATTACATTTTCCGATTTTCCAGTCCGACACTGGAAAATCATCGGCTTCACGAAGCCAAAAAATTTACGAATAACTGTCGGACAAAAAAGAATCATGTATATAAAACAAGTACTCGACATATGGTATAACTGTCCGACAAATATGTCGGGACCAATCTGCAGTCCGACAAAAAAACAACAATTTTAAACAGCATTATTTTTCAAGTATTCATTAATTGTGATAAAGTTTTATAAGCTACTGTAAATGGATTGTGAAATGCGTAAATAGTTAATAATATGTATTGAAACCTTGATTGAAACTTACCAACGCCCAGTACCTTCTGAAAGTCGACAGTCAGACACGTGATAGTACAATTTTTTACAAACCAATTTCGACCCATCCATTACGTTGTGTATTTAGTAGCTCCCAAATTCTTTTAGAGTTGGGAGCCGCAATAATTCTTTTGCATTTTCCTTCTTGGGAACTCTTGTTTCCCCCTTTTTTTCCTTCCTTATCTTAGCAATTAATACACCAAGAACATTTAATACATTTATTAAATAAACGGAACCAGTGAGCACATGTTAACCCATCAGATAACCCTGACGCCCTACTAATAGAACGGCATCTTTTAAAATACCTGCGCACACCAATGGTGAGAAATTTGGCTCGTCATCTATAGGTGAATTTCGGGACAATCTTATTTGACAGTTCCGCGCCGTATTGCTTGCGCAGCGCTGCAGGTTTTTGTTTAACTTAATTATAAAAGTGAATAAAAATGGCCGAATATAACATCAAGTTTGCTAGGTAAGTATATTACTCAAGAAACATTCAATAACTTATTAGTGTTAGCTTTATTTTCATGTATATATATACCAAAATAACAATATATTTACTGATAACTTCAGTAAGGCATGCTAGTCGTTGGCAGCGAGCCGCCATTTATTGCCGTCCTTTATATAGGCCGTTAGGAATAAGAGCTACTTTACGAAAAAAAATTTGTTTACTTATATTATTTTGTAAGTAATGAGTAAAGTAAAATCTAAAATTACCTCTATTTTTCATTTTTAGAGGTTTTTCAATGCATGAAGACCTTTCAGCCACCAAATACATTTTTTTTTATATACTGAATTCTTTGTAGCACGATGAATGATACCCAATTAGTTCTTCATCGGAAGAATGCGGTAATATCACATCAGTATATTTGTGGTTGTGAAACAGTCTTGATTTTAAAAATAATTTAGACTAACAAAATATTTCTGGCGTAAATGTTTTCACTTCTTTTGTTTTTTGCTTAAAATTAGGTGTATCTTTTAGTGAATTACACAAAAAACAATTAATTTTTTAAAACTTTCAAACTACTGCAGGGATTAGAGAAAACATGGCACATAAAATGCTGTTGCTTTAATGATGGAGAGCGTCGTCGCCATACTTGAGCATGCCGATCGCGACTTGTACGAAAAGGTACATACGATCATATATTAAATATATGCATGCGATCAGCGGATTCATGGCAGCGCAGCGGGCCACAGGTATCGCGATTTTTTCTAGAAATGTTCGATTGTTTCGTTGCCACTTTTTATACAGCTTATTCAATAACCAGCTACTCATCTTGCGGCGGCATCCTTTGATTTGGGAAAGTTAAGTGGAAATTTTAGAAGAGGGCCATGAGTTAATATTTTTCTAAACGTCTGGGCATCTGAATAATACTTTTGGCAGTTCGTTTAATTTCAAATACGATGTTTTATCGTCTAAAATCCGTTTGAAAACGATTTTAAATGGTAAAATTGTATAAAAATCCGAAATTTCCGGTCTTTCTAGGGCAATAGCCGTAGCTTCGGAAGAATTTGTCGTGGATTTTGAAGTGAATATTCATTTTAAATTCAGCTCGCTTCGTGTCATTACATTGCCTGAAAAATCACGAGACCGTGAAACTGAACCGCTCAAGGCACCGCCAGGATGCGTAGTGCCCGACACTCCAACTTTCCGATTTCGATAGAGATGAGTAGCTAGTTATTGAATAAGCTGCGCTTATTGTATTTACATATTCCCTTTTATTCAATGTTTACAAAATTAGCCGGTTATTTGAAAATGGGTGTATATAATATACACACTCCAAGCATTAGTACAACGACTAAATTCAAAAAAACATTTTGCTTCTTTTTTACGCATAAGGTAACGTTTTACTGTCGGACAACTTATTCATTATGTTCTCTAGTTCATTTCAAAGCAAAAAATCGAAAGAAGAAATTGTTATTCGTAAATTTTTTGGCTTCGTGAAACCGATGATTTTCCCGTGTCGGACTGGAAAATTGGAAAATGTAATTTGTCGGACAATCGGATATTTATTTTCTACATATTTTTATTAAGTAACCCTGAAAAAATCAGCTCGTTATTCATAAATTTTTTTAACTCATGAATTGGATATGTTTGAATTGTCGGACACCCTTAACGCCCCAAAATTTTTGTCGGACACTTTTTTTTCGCGCGTTTCATAAACTTGCCTCGCGATTACATTAAAAATAAAAACAGTATCCATAAATTTTTTGCACTACGCGAAATGGTCGGCTTTCGGAAAAACTGGAAAGCAAACGCCCCCACTACGAAAGTTTTCATAAAGGGAAAAGGTGGTAGACTAGCCGCAATTAAGCCACACAAAAATTTCCAAGACAGTATTCATAAATGCAACTTTATGTCGCTGGGCACTTACACTATTAGCACCGGAACCCTAGTATTTTCTTTTTTGATGTTTTTTAAACTTCCATGTTCTAAGATTTTTTGGTGTAGTCTCCGAGATACTTTGTTAAAAGGAACCGCTGCGGCCGCCTGTCGCATGTATTTTCTTAATGCCGCATTTGGACTTTTAACACATTTCAAGCATAACACTTCGTTCTTGAATACTGTATTGATAATAGACCATTTTTAACTATAAATAATAAAGTAAGACTCAAAAACTTCAACAAAATGTCACTTAGTTCTTAGTCGTATACTGTTATTGTTTATGGTATAACTATAGCTCAGGTAAAATACTATATTTTTGATAATTAATTAGATGAGAATTTGAAAACTGCTGTGTCTACCAAATATTAATAATAGTATATTATTTTATATGGAGGAAAAGTGATACTTTTCATGGCGCGCTCGTGTTTAACAGCCGAACGGAGTGAGGCTGGTAATAGAGAGCAAGCCATGAAAAGTAACTTTTCCTCCAAATAAAATATGCTGTTTTTTCTTCAAATGTCGACAAATTAATGCAAAACATCTCTTTTTAATAGTAATAATATCTAATTATTATTAAAGATAAATGGGTTTGCACGGCGGCTTAGACCACGGTCGTAGGTGGCCTTGCCTAGACCGGTGTCGGTTAATATAATGTAACATCAAGCTGTCAGTGGACACTGTCAACAATAATTATTTTTTAAGATTGCATCTCCGATTGCGTTTTAATTCCGTATTGATAAGCAGTTATTGAGTAAGTTCGATTAAATAATAATCAATTTGTTCCTAAATTAGTGATTTTTAGAAATGCAGTCACAAATTGAGTGATAAATACATAATTGTAGTTTAATAAATCTTGAGTTGTTGACGCTTATTTTGTTGTCTGTTTGTATTGTATCTATGTTGCTATGGTAACACTTTTACCTCCGCCGGCGGAAAAGTGAAAAGTAAGGCTCCGGCGGAGGAAAAACGAAACTTCACGGCCTCCTACACAGTCGAGTAATGACGGATTTACTGACGTTTGAAGAAAAAATATTTTTGGATTCAGGGAAAGCTAGCCTTTCATTCTTAAACATAACATACAGGGTGCTCTACATTTTATTAATTTTGTCTTTCGTCCTAGTTCAGTCTATAGCAAAAAAATTATTTAAAAAGGTTATATAGCTGCTTTTGGTTTTGGCACATACGCAAAAGGGAGATCCTATGGCGCTTGGCGAGCGCTGTGTATGCAGGGATGTTTATTGACACGGTTCTTGAATAGTTGTAGGTTGCAGTTAGGGGAAAACAGATGTTCTGGGAATGAGCTCCACAGTGATGCAGTGAGCCAGACAAAGGAGTTCTTGTAAAGCGATGTTCTAGGTGTTTTCAGTTGTATGATGAACTCGTGCGCTCTTGCCGTCTGCCGTGACTGTCTGACAGGCATTGCCAGGGGCGGTATGGGGCGGGCCAAATCGTGGGAACATCTGCCGTGAAAAACAGGGACATCTCGGCCACATGTCTGCGGTGTCTCAAACTATCCAGATTCTGGGTCAACTACGGGTCGTAGATGAGACACACAGCTCTCTTCTGAATGGAATCCATCAGGAGCTTTAGGGTGTGCTTTGGTGCGGTACCCCAGATGTGTGAGCAATATTCTAAGCACGGTCTTATTTGCGCTTTAGCAAGAGCAACGTGGCTGCTTGGGCCTTTGCTGCATTGAACTGGACCAAATTTCTGTCGCCCCAAGTTAGAACTTTCTCCAGGTCTTGATTAATTGCTGTAATCTGCTCATGTCTGCGGTGATAAGTCTCAGTCGTTGGTAAAGGATTTTCTGATCTAAATTTGGAGACAAGGGTACTGTCATCTGCAAAACTCTAAACAGGATTATTCGTTGCGGTCAGCAGGTCATTAATATAGATGAGAAACAGAGTTGATGAAAGTATTGCGCCCTCAGGCACGCCCGCATTAATGGTGAATGTGTCTGAGATGTGTCCATCAACTGCACCGTGCAGAAATTGGCCTTTAAGGAAAGTGGCAAGCCAGCTGCAGAGAGAGGCTGGCAGTCCGAAGGATGGCAGTTTATTGAGCAATCCGTCATGCCAAACTCTGTCGAATGCCTTCGAAATATCCAACGCAATCGCTCGAGACTCTCCGTAGTGTTCAATTGCCCTACTCCATATATAAGCGACGTAGACCAATATATCTCCTGTCGATCTCTCTTTGCGAAAGCCGTATTGATTATCGGTGATTATTCTGTTGTTCTCGAGGTACTTGAGTAGTTACTGATATACCTAAATAAATGAAAATAATAACGAAGTCTTTAATAAAATTCGGATCACCGTAATAACGGTGTTCTAAATATTATTATGCCAGAAACTGTTAACATTACAAAAAACGAAAGTTATCTGAAATTAATCCATAATTTGAAAAGGACTCAAAAATACAGAAACATAATAAGGTTGTGTCCGGGTATAGTTTAAAATATATTTAAATATGCATGCACAAAAAATTATGCTTTTAAAGGTTTTGTTTCTATTTGTATTAGCTAACAAGATTTTGAAAAATTACACCCTAACTGAACACCTGGCATAATTATACATATCAAGACATTCGATTATAATATTTCATGTCTTCAGATATACAGAAAGTTTCCAAATAGGGCTTAACGTGTAGGTAGATACATGACGAAATGGCAAATAATATATTAAAAGAAAAAATATTTCTTGGTTTCTATTCTAAACATTAAATACATACAAGTATGCAATATATCTGCATGAACCGTCTGCTGGTAGGGTTTAACGTGTAGGGTAGATACATGACGAAATGGCAATTGATATATTAAAAGAAAAAGTATTTCATGGCTTCTATTCTAAACATTAAATATACATACAAGTATGCAATATATCTGCATGAACCATCTGCTGGTACCATGGGCGTAAACAGGATTTTTTCTCAGGGGGGGGCACGATACACATATAACGGTATGCTGATTTCTAGACTCGTTTTTGACCCACCCGCGCATCTACGTCATCTGGGAAAATTTGACGCTGTCACAGTTTATTAAATTAAGTGAATTTTTAGATTTGTTTTGTGTTTATATATGATATAGGATTATTTAAAATAAAAACTTATAGTATAATTATGCCGAACTGTGCTGTGGCTATATGTAAAAACAATAATAGGATCACCAAAGGGAGTAATATTAAATATTTTCGTTTTCCTAAACATGATTTAGCAAAGCAGTGGATTCGTGTTTGTCGAAGAGAAGATAGAATTAACATAAAAGATGGTGAGTATCTTTAGTTATTAAAACTTTACTTTATTATTTATTATTTTTATTACATATTTCCACGATTTACATAATCTTTTTATGGCAGTGGCACACACTCTAAAGGGAGATCCTATGGCTAGAGATGGATCCTAATTTCACGTACCGTGTTTTATCACGGCGCCTGCACTCGGAACGGTTAGCCACCGTGACAACTTATTAGATATCACGGTTCACCCCGTTCGTACACATACGCCAAGTCCTAGGTGAGCGATTTACAGGCGACGCGAACGCGAAGCGCTGGCGATGCCGTACGAGAAGTTAATATAGTCGCACGGCATCGCTACTGATTCGCGTTCGCGTTCGCTGCAAATCGCTCACGTAGGACCGGGCGTAAGGAATCTGTCGGCCTGTATAAAGAGATAACCGCGACTGCGAATTGGCGAACTATAGCGGCGCGGCGTGACCGTGGCGTTATATTTAAACGCAGCCGCTAATTCGACGACATTCGAGTGCTGCTCTGCCTTAGTCCCGTTCTTTAAACGTTCTTTTAAGATATACCACGATCAAGTCACGGTTCACGGTCCAGCCAGACACTATATATGTGGTTAAAATATATTTGCCAAAATTTAAATGAGTAAACAAACAAAACAACATGTATTATTGAAGTGTGATTGAAGTGAAACTTCTTAACGCGCGCCGGGAGGGATATTGACACATGCCTATATACGATGGTACCAGGGTGCTGAAATCGGTTAGGTTTTGTAGTGCTACAAAAGCTCATTTGGGCACCTAATCGCGCCATGTCTTCGCGATGCAATCGTTTTGTCCCAAGAGCCCTCGTGGACGGGTGGTCTAGGTGGTTAGGTCTCGATTCGGCGGAGCGCCGCGGCACGAGATCAAACCCCGTTGCTTTTTTTATTTTTTTTAAGGTTAAGTTTCTAAACAGTTTTATGAAAAATGTTGTTTTCATTTGGGCCTTTCTTTTTTGTTAATTGAGTGGTATATTTAAAAAAACTACTTTTTAACCAAATCCGTTACGACATGTATAAGATTTTATTGTGATATCTTTGTTAGCTTACAAGCAAAAAATATGGGATTTGCTCTATTACCTTGTTAAGACATAAGCGAAACTTTTATGAAGAATAGTTTTTTTTAGGCCTTCTCTTTTTGTTAATTGAGTGGTATATTTATATTTATATACTAACCCCCACAAAGAAAAAATGCAAAACGCGCTTAAAGAAGTTTTCATGTCAAAAAAAGAAAGTTATATGTGTATAGCTACCCATGAATACACCACTGCGCACTGCTTGGTATTTTAAGGCGGTAATTAAAGTGGCATTGCCCTGAAAAATCCAGTTATATACTGTATACCTACGGTCAGTAAGTTTCCCCCCAATGTAAGAAAATAACTATAATATGTAGGTACTTAATGTAAGTTGTAAACTCAAAAATGTAGAAGTAGGTATTTACGTTATTTTATTCCTCTAGACGTAATTAAAAAATAAACAATTTAAGGTATAAAAATTTACAATATTAAATAGTAATTTAATATAGGTACTCCGTTGAGGTAATCCTATAATTACTTAGTTCTCAAATGTTGAAATAATAATAACCCTTTATGCATTTAAATTATTTTCTAGAGTAAAGCTATGTATATTATATCAATTATAATTAGTAATATAAATATAGAATGAAAATGCTTTTATTCTTTAGTTAGCACACGTACACGTATAATTAGGAACGTACCTATTATCCAAAATGTCCCTTAAAATACCCCAAAACTGCGAATATTGTATTTCAAACATACACGCTTAGCTAGCAGAATCGAAAGCGTCGTTCCCAGGTAACGTCACACGTTTCTGTGTGGGAGGTTCTGCCTGCGCAAGAGCATACCGTTATATGTGTATCGTGGGGGGGCGAACCGTAGACAAGGCCGGAGTGGTGTCACTTGGAGCAGAAAATTTCGGGGGGTCACGCCCAATTTTTACACAAAAGTCATGAGTCGGTTAAATTGGGGGCCATGGCCCAGAGAGAAATTAATAACTTTAGTTATTAATTTCTCTCTGGTCTAACCCGAGTACATCCACCAGATTAGGGGTTCCATTTTTCATGGCGCCTGCGCGAAATAGATTGTTTAGCTGTCATATGACGAAGCAAATGATGTTTCATTTATAGTCAGGCGGTTGATGTATTTGTTGCGATCATGGGTCAAGTTTCGTGTAGCGGAAATCCGTTAGGAAAAGAATAAATTTATTTTTTGGTATTGGAGTATCTCTTTCAACGCAGGACAATCAAAAATTTTCGCCGCCAATACATCATTGTCATTAAAAAAAAAAACAATTAAAAGTTTAGAAGAGCAAAAATGTATTTGAAAAAAAATCTTTGCTAAGAGTGCCTCTCTCTGTCTCTCTAACCCAAATTAACCAGAGTAAAAAAGACTTCACTATTCCCAACTAACCAAAATTAACCCAACCAACCACAGCTCTTCCAAACTAATCAATAGAAACCAAGTCTCACCCAAACTAACCAAAACCAACTCAGATTAATCAAGATTAACACAAACTAACCAAGACTAGGCAAAACTAATCCTAATTAACCAGAGTAAAGAGACAAGCGCGCTACGTGCGCTTGTCTCTTCACTACCCCAAATTAATCTAAACCAACTACACCTAATCCAAACTAATCAAAACTAACCAACACTAACTAAAACTAATCTAAACTAATCAAGATTAACCCAGACTAACCAAAACTAACTCAGACTAAGCAAAACTAACCCCAATTAACCAGAGTGAACAAAGCAAAAATAATCGAAACTAACTTTAATTAACCGAACAAGCGCAATGAGACAAGCGCGCTACGCGCTTGATCTACCCTACCTAAGGACCAAAATTAACCCAAATTAACAAAACACACAGATCTACTACGTCAATTTAAATAATTTCTATAATATTTTCCATATGAGGAATTTCCGCAAAAAAAATTGTACATGTTTCATGAGCGAATTAGTAGCCAAATAGAATTATTATCTAATTTTCATCTCCATAACAGATTCCCGATATTCAAGACTACAAAAAAAATTCAAATTTTCCATTAATTAGACATTTTCGGAATAACACCATTTTATTAAATTAATAGGTTTTTCTGGACCGGCCTATAGCAAAAAAAATAATAGGAAAATTATCAAAAGACAGGTTTTAGTTCAATTATGATATAAAAAAAATCGAATTTTCTCGAAAACAAAACATTTCCTCAGGAAAAAATTGATATTCTTGTGTAGAATCGTCCTATAGACCGATATTTTTTGTAGCCGATTTCTGCTAAAAGAAACTTGAGCCGCGATCATTGCGAAAAGGATGCATCATTTATAGTTAGGCAGTTGATCTATTCATTGCTATCATTGTACGTACGTTTGTCTAGAAATAGTATTCTCTTTCGTCGTTTGTGACTTATGTTTTTTTCCTAGTTTTAATGCACCCGTGTCTTATGTCTGAGATATCCGCGCAACTTTAGTATTTTTAACTAGGTATCAATTTTATGTCAAAATGTATATTTTAGCCCTACCAGCCGTATCCCACTGGCATTCGATTGGTTTCTCATTCTCCGATCTAACACTATGCAACACGACTCGTCTGTCGTGAGAACCTATAGGTCACCCTCACCCACCCCTAATAGAATTTAATGTAAAAAATATCTTTTAACAGATTACGTAAGTGTAGTTTTCCAAAATATACCACATAAATGCATATTACTTCAAGTTTTGTTCGTTTTTATAGTTTATAACATTATGGGTGGTTGTAAAAACCAAAAAAAAATGCATTGATTCGTCTCAATCCCCGATCTAACTCGGATATTTTCACTTAGTATAAACTTATTTTTAACCATTTGAGTGAATTCCGATAATTTATACTCAATTTTAGTAGATTTGGTTAGTTCTGGTTAGTTGTCGAATCAACTTTCGGTTAGTTTAACTTATTCTCAACAATCTCAACCTAATTTAGTCATTTAAGTCGGTTCCGGTAGGTTATAATCAATTTTATTAGATTTGGTTAGTTTGGGTTAGACGTCTATTCAACTTTCTTTTAGTTTCACTTAGTCTCAACTTATTTTACTTATTTGAGCCGGTTGCGATCCGTTATAATCAACTTTAATAGAATAGGTTAGTTTGGGTTAGTCGTCCAATCAACTTTCGGTTAGTTTCACTTATTCTCAACTTATTTTAATCATTTGAGTCGGTTCCGATACGTTTGCCACACTCTTTATATTATAACACAAATTGAATCATACCCGCGATGGTGATGATACCAATTTTTTTCGTAATGCGAGACGAATATTTGAAAACCATGTCGTGACGCCGCCTCGAAAAATTATCCTTATGAAACCAAAGAAGCATTCACTTCAAAAATCATTTATATTGCAATACTATTTCTTTAATTTGTTTCACCAAATTTGATTTTCCTAGACTATAACTTAAAAATGTTTCTTTTGTGTGTGATAAAATAAAGCAAACAAAATATTTGCTTTTAATAAAGTTTTTCAATGATATTCATATTAATTCAACCGCAAATATCCTTATATCATTAAGTCATCCACTTCAAATTATCAACAGTGTAAACGAGTTCTTCACAATTTAACCCAAAAACATTTAACCTAAAGAGACCCGACAACTCATTCATAAAAATCCGAAATCTTGCAAAAATATCAACAAAACGATTGTCCCGCCTCCTTATATTTTTATGTATGGTGTACAAACTTTTGTCAAACTTCGTCCCCACTACTAAATGTAGTATTGCCCGCCCCCGCCTGAACGAAAGCAAGGACAGTTCATAGTCGTAGACTTTGAAAATGTGAGTTCATCATAATAATAATTTCAATAAAGTAAATACGTTTAATTTGAATGATGGTATTTATTCGAGTGCATTATTTAAAATATATCTATGTTTTATTTATAGTGTGTGGGTTAGATTGAGTTCGTTTGGGTTAGATATGGGTTCTGAAGGTTAGTGAACACAAAATAGTTATTTTGCTGTCACGAAATTTTTCCGTGTCCTTGCAAAACCACTGCGATGAAACCAAAGAAGTATTCACTTCAAAAACGATTTAATAGAGGTTGGTAAATGACTGCAAACATATCAGATTATCCATTAATATCACATACATAGGTAAGTATTATAAAATATTAATTAATCACATCACAAAATGGTGCCCACTGTACTACTGTGTTTCATTTACTTTTACTGACTTGTGGAAACTCAGGTTCGGATGATAATAGCTGGAGATTTTGCATACCTCACACCGCAAGACCATCGTTACTTTGATATAAAGTTTATAAAAAATATTTATAGGAAATCACTCACGAAATATAAAAAAGCTACACGTCGCGTCGCACAAAGTCTCATGAGTGTAAAAAGTCTTTTCAGCACGTGTAGCACACTGTACTTTTTCTACGACTGCTACATACAGGGTGCCCCACTGGGGGTGTGGTAGAAAATTACATGTTATATGGGAAACATTTTTATTATTGATTTATCAGAAAATTTTATTTCTAATGAAAGAAGCTACGTGAGTAAGAGATTCTCGCTAAACTATAACTAGGGGCACAGTCTTAAAATGGGGCCACCGGAGTGGGGTCCCTATCTTCCAAATATTTTCAAAAAGAGGCTCCGAGGGCGAAGCCCTAAAATGGGGCCCCAGGGGGGCGAAACCCAAGAATGGGGCACACGCCGTGTGCAAAGTACACTTTTCACACGATGTTTGAAATGTCCAGTTTTCAAGAGCAGTTGTTAGTGCATTTTTGTCTATTTTCAGGGCAGTCGTAGAAAAAAGTATATTCAACTTACATTTGCCATGAATCTCCCAAATAAACTGGTATATCTAGAAAAAAAGATTAAATCTAGAGTATTGGCAATTGTAATTGGTTTATTTAGATTTGCTAAACCAGTAAATTGTTAGGGTATTTCTATAAAGCTATTGTATTAATAAGTACCCGTATTAGGTAGGTATATAATATAATTAAAGTAGATAAACATATTTACAGCAGTGCCTTCACTGGTTTTGAAACGTTACCAAGTTTATACTTATCGAATGGGGAAGAGCCGTCGGTCGTCGACCTCCAATGCTCTCAATCTATTGGTGCAGTTACTCCTGCAGTCCTCGCTCGTTGCGCCCGCTCGTGCAGTAATCTTTCTAATTTTTAATAAACTAGAATTGAGGAAATTTCCATAAATAGTTTTCAAAATGGGTTTTTGTTACAATCGAAATGAACCAAAATCTATCAAGATTCTAAATAAAAGTTAAATACATCGTCTGCGACGAATCAGATGTCGAATCGACTTGACATAGTATCAGTAGAGATGACCAGAAGTTTCTGATATCCTTGGGTCTAATATTGAGGGTACGATGTTGTCTTCAAGTGAAAAAATTGAAGTATTCGACGAACTTGTTCTTGACAGCTCAATAGCAAATTTTCAAGAGCATACCTACTTCCAT